>JAAIUW010000021.1:34879-69624 GCA_014851425.1 Senna tora | reverse complement strand
TTTTAGATTTTAGGGTTTGGGTTTGGGTTTAGGGTTTTGGTTTATGTTTTAGAGTTTGGGTTTTGAGTTTAGTGGTTAGGGTTTTAGGGTTTAGGGCTAGGGTCTAGGGCCCAGGTTTATGGTTTTAGGGTTTAGGGTTTAGGGTTAGGGGTTAGCGTTTAGGGTTTTTACAATTAGGGTCTAGGGTTTAGGGTTTAGGGTCTCAGGTTTAGGGTTTAGGATTTAGGGTTTTGGGTTTAGGATTTATGGTTTTCGGATTACGGTTTAGGTTTTGGGGTGCGGGTTTCGGGTTTAGGGTTTAGGGACTAGAGTTTAGGGTGTATGGTTTAGGGTTTTGGGTCTTGGGTTTAAGGTTTAAGTTTATGGTCTAGGGTTTAGTGTTTAGTGCTTAGGGTTTAGGGTTTAGGGTTTAAGGTTGTAGGCTTCAGGGTTTAGGCCTTAGGTTTTAAGGTTTAGGATTTAGGGTTTAGGATTAGGATTTAGGATTTAGGGTTTAGGGTCTAGGGATTAGAGTTTAGGTTTTAGGGTTTAGGGTTTAGGGTTTAGGGTTTTTGGGTTTAGGATTTAGGGTTTAGGGTCTAGGGTTTAGGAGGGTTTAGGGTTTAGGATTTAAATTTTGGGGTTGCGGTTTAGGGTTTTTGGGTTTAGGGTTTAGCGTTTAGGGATTAGGGTCTAGGGTCTAGGGTTTAGGGATTAGGGTTTAGGACTTAGGGTTAAGGGTTTAACGTCTATTGTTTAGGGGTTAGGGTTTAGGGTTTAGGGTCTACGGTTTAGTGTCTCGGGTCTAGGGTTTAGGGTTTAAGGTTTAGGGTTTTTGGGTTTAGGGTCTAGAGATTAGGGTTTAAGGTCCAGGATCTAGGGTTTAGGGTTTGGGGTTTCGGGCTTAGGGCTCAGGGTTTAGGGTTTTGGGTTTACGGTTTAAGGCTTACGGTTTAGGGTTTAGGGTCTAGGGTCTATGGGTTTATGGTTTAGGGTTAGGATTTAGGGTATAGGGTTTATAGTTTAGGGTTAAGATTTAGTGTTTTGGGTTTAGGTTTAGGGTCTAGGGTCTAGGGTTTATGGTTATATGATTTAAGGGTTTGGGATTTGGGTTTAGGGTTCAGGGTTTGGAGTTTTCGGTTTTGGGATTTGGGTTTAGGGTTTAGGGTTTGGAGTTTTCGGTTTTGGGATTTGGGTTTAGGGTTCAGGGTCTAGTGTCTAGGGTCTAGGTTCTAGGGTCTAGGGTCTAGGGTTTAGGGTTTAGGGTTTAGGGTCTTAGGGTGTTAGGGTTCAAGGTATAGGATCTAGGGTTTAGGGTCGAGGGTTTAGGGTTTAGGGTTAAGGGTTTTAACGTATAGGGTCATGGGCTTAGGGTTAAGGGTTTACGGTTTTGGGTTTAAGATTTATGGTTTTGGGTTTAGGGTTTAGGGTTTAGAGTTTTGGGTTTCGGGTTTTGGGTTTAGGGATTAGGGTTTAGGGTTTCCTAGTTTTGGGTCTAGGGTTTGGGGTTTAGGGTCTAGCGTTTGTGGTAAAGGGTTTAGGGTTTAGGGTTTAGGGTCTACGATTTAGGGTTTAGTTTTTAGGGTTTAGGGTCTACAATTTAGGGTTTAATGTTTAGGGTTTAAGGATTAGGGTTTCCATGTTTAGGGTCTACAGTCTAGGGTGTAGGGTGTAGGGTTTAGGGTTTTAGGATTTAGGGTCTAGTGTTTAGGGTTTAGGGTTTAGGGTTTATGGTTTAGGGTTTAGGGTTTCGGGTTTAGGGTTTAGGGATTAAGGTCTAGGGTCTATGGTTTAAGGTTTAAGGTTTAGGGTTTAGGGTCCAGGGTCAAGGGTTTAGGGTTTAGGGTTTAGGGTCTAGTGTCTGTGATCTAGGGTTTAGGGTTTAGGGCTTAGGGTTCAGGGTCTTGGGTTTAGGATTTAGGGTTTAGGGTTTAGGGCTTAGGGTTTAGAATTTAGAGTTTAAGGTTAAAGATTTAGAGTTTAGGGTTTAGGGTCTAGAATCTAGGGTCAAGGGTTTAAGGTTTCGAGCTTAGGGCTTCAGGGTTTAGGGTTTAGGGTTTAGGGTTTAGGCTTTTAGGTTTAGGGTCTAGGGGTTAGGGTTTAGGGTCTATGGTCTAGGGTGTAAGGTCTAAGGTTTAGGGTTTAGGGTCTAGGGTTTAGGTTTCAGGGTTTGTGTTTAGTGTTTAGGGTCTAGGGTTTAGGTTTTGGAGATTGGGGTTTGGGGTTTAGGGTTTAGGGACTACGGTTTAGAGTTTAGGTTATAGGGTTTAGGGTTTACGGTTTACGGTTTAGGGTTTAGGGCTTAGGATTAGCGTTTACGATTTAAGGTTTACAGTTTTTGGGTTTAGGATTTAGGGTTTAGGGTTTAGGGTCTAGTGTATTGGGTCTAGGATTTAGGGTTTAGGTCTTAGGGTTTCCCGTTTAGGGTCTAGCATTTAGTGTTTAGGGTTTAAGGTTAAAGGTTTCGGGTTTAAGGTTAAGGGTTTAGGGTTTAGGGTTTAAGGTTTTGGGTTTCGGGTCCTGGGTTTAGGGTTTAAGGTTTAGGGTCTATGGTTTAGGGTTTAGAGTTTTGGGTTGACGGTTTACGGTTTAAGGTCTAGGGTTCTATGGGTTAGAGAGGTTTTAGGCTTAGGGGTTTCGGTGGTGCGGGTTTCGAGTTTAGGGTTTAGGTCTAGATTTTACGGTTTTAGGGATTAGGGTCTAGGGTATAGGTATTAGGGTCAAGGATTTAGGATTTAGGGTCTAGGGTTTAAGGTTTAAGGTGTAAGGTTTACAGTTTACGGTTTAGGGTCTAGGGTTTAGGGTTTAGGCTCTAGGGCTAAGGTCTTGTGTTTAGGGTCTAGGGTCTAGGGTTTAGGGTTTAGGATTTAGGATTTATGGTCTGGGTTTAGGATTTAGGGTCTAGAGTATAGGGTTTAGGGTTTTAAGATTTAGGGGTTTAGGGTTTAGGGTCTATGGTCTAAGGTTTAGGGTTAGGAGGGTTTATGATTTAAGTTTTAGGGTTTAGGGTTTATGGTTTAGAGTTTTGGGATTTGGTCTTTGTCTTTAGGGTTACGTTGTAGGGGCTAATGCCTAGGGTCTAGGGTCTAGGGTCTAGGCTTTAGGGTTTGTGGTTTAGGTTCATGGTTTTTGGAAGGTATAGGGTCTAAGGTTTAGGTTCTAGGATTTAGTGTTTATGATTTAGGGTTTAGGGTTTAGGTTTTAGGTTTTTGGATTTTGGGTTTTAACGAATAAGGTCAAGGGTTTAGGGTTTAGGGTCTAGGGTTTAGGTCTTAAGTGTTTGGGTGTAGGGTTTAGGGTTTAGAGTTTAGGGTTTGTGTTTAGGGTTTAGGATTACGATTTAGGGATTCCTGGTTTTAGGGTCTAAGGTTTAGGGTAGGGTGTAGGGTTTAGGGTCTAGAGTTTAGGGTTTAGGGGTTTAGGGTGTAGGGTTTAAGGTCTACGATTTAGGGGTTAGAGTTTATGGTTTAATGTCTAGGGTTTAGGGTCTATGGTGTAGGGTCTAGGGTCTAGGATTTACGATCTAAGATTTAGGGTCTAGTGTTTAGGGTTTCGGGTTTAGGGTTTTGTGTTTAGGTATTAGGGTTTAGGGTTTAGGGTTTAAGGTCTACGGTTTAGGGTCTAGGGTATGGAGTCTAGAGTTTGGGGTTTAGGATATGGGGTCTAGGGTTTAGGGTTTCGGGCTCAAGGTTTAGGGTTTAAGGTTTAGGGCTTAGGGTTTAGGGTTTAGGGTCTAGGGTCTAGGGTTTATGGTTTATGATTTAAGGGTTTGGGATTTGGGTTTAGGGTTCAGGGTTTGAGTTTTCGATTTTGGGATTTGGGTTTAGGGTTTAGGGTTTGCAGTTTTCGGTTTTGGGATTTGGGTTTAGGGTTCAGGGTCCTAGGTCTAGGGTCTAGGTTCTAGGGTTTAGGGTCTAGGGTTTAGGGTTTAGGGTTAGGGTCTTAGGGTGTTAGGGTTCAAGGTATAGGATCTAGGGTTTAGGGTCGAGGGTTTAGGGTTTAGGGTTTAGGGTTAAGGGTTTTAACGTATAGGGTCATGGGCTTAGGGTTAAGGGTTTACGGTTTTGGGTTTAAGATTTATGGTTTTGGGTTTAAGGGTTTAGGGTTTAGAGTTTTGGGTTTCGGGTTTTGGGTTTAGGGATTATGGTTTAGGGTTTCCTAGTTTTGGGTCTAGGGTTTGGGGTTTAGGGTCTAGCGTTTGTGGTAAAGGGTTTAGGGTTTAGGGTTTAGGGTCTACGATTTAGGGTTTAGTTTTTAGGGTTTAGGGTCTACAATTTAGGGTTTAATGTTTTAGGGTTTAAGGATTAGGGTTTCCATGTTTAGGGTCTACAGTCTAGGGTGTAGGGTGTAGGGTTTAGGGTTTAGGATTTAGGGTTTAGTGTTTAGGGTTTCGAGTTTAGGGTTTAGTGTTTAGGTTTTAGGGTTTAGGGTCTACGGTTTAGGGTCTAGGGTTTAGGGTTTAGGGTTTAGGGTCTAGGGTTTACGGTTTAGTGTTTAGGGTTTAGGGTTTAGGGTTTAGGGTTTCGGGCTTAGGGCTTAGGGTTTAGTGTCTAGGGTCTAGGGTTTAGGGCTTAGGGCTTAGGGTCTAGGGTCTAGGGTTCAAGGTTTAGGGTTTAGGGTTTAGGATTTTGGGTCTCGGGTTTAGGGCTTAGGGTTTAGAATTTAGAGTTTAAGGTTAAAGATTTAGAGTTTAGGGTTTAGGGTCTAGAATCTAGGGTCAAGGGTTTAAGGTTTCGAGCTTAGGGCTCAGGGTTTAGGGTTTAGGGTTTAGGGTTTAGGCTTTTAGGTTTAGGGTCTAGGGGTTAGGGTTTAGGGTCTATGGTCTAGGGTGTAAGGTCTAAGGTTTAGGGTTTAGGGTCTAGGGTTTAGGTTTCAGGGTTTAGTGTTTAGTGTTTAGGGTCTAGGGTTTAGGTTTTGGAGATTGGGGTTTGGGGTCTAGCGTTTAGGGGACTACGGTTTAGAGTTAGGTTATAGGGTTAGGGGTTTACGATTTATGGTTTAGGGTTTTAGGGCTTAGGATTAGCGTTTACGGTTTAAGGTTTACGGTTTTTGGGTTTAGGATTTAGGGTTTAGGGTTTAGGGGTCTAGGGGTATTGGGTCTAGGATTTAGAGTTTAGGTCTTAGGGTTTCGCGTTTTAGGGTCTAGCATTTAGTGTTTCAGGGTTTAAGGTCAAAGGTTTAGGGTTTAGGATTAAGGGTTTTGGGTTTAGCGTTTAAGTTTTAGGGTTTCGGGTCCTGGGTTTAGGATTTAAGGTTTAGGCTCTAGGGTTTAGGGTTTAGAGTTTTGGGGTTGACGCTTTGCGGTTTAAGGTCTAGGTTCTATGGTTTAGAGTTTTAGGCTTAGGGTTTCGGGTTGCGGGTTTCGGGTTTAGGGTTTAGGGTCTAGAGTTTAGGGTTTAGGGATTAGGGTCTAGGGTATAGGTATTAGGGTCAAGGATTTAGGATTTAGGGTCTAGGGTTTAAGGTTTAAGGTGTAAGGTTTACAGTTTACGGTTTAGGGTCTAGGGTTTAGGGTTTAGGCTCTAGGGCTAAGGTCTTGTGTTTAGGGTCTAGGGTCTAGGGTTTAGGGTTTAGGATTTAGGATTTATGGTCTGGGGTTTAGGATTTAGGGTCTAGAGTATAGGGTTTAGGGTTTAAGATTTAGGGTTTAGCGTTTAGGGTCTATGGTCTAAGGTTTAGGGTTTAGGGTTTATGATTTAAGTTTTAGGGTTTAGGGTTTATGGTTGAGAGTTTTGGGATTTGGTCTTTGTCTTTAGGGTTTACGTTGTAGGGGCTAATGCCTAGGGTCTAGGGTCTAGGGTCTAGGCTTTACGGTTTAAGGTTTAGGGTTCATGGTTTTTGGGAAGGTATAGGGTCTAAGGTTTAGGGTCTAGGATTTAGTGTTTATGATTTAGGGGTTTAGGTTTAGGTTTTAGGTTTTTTGGATTTTGGGTTTTAACGAATAAGGTCAAGGGTTTAGGGTTTAGGGTCTAGGGTTTAGGACTTAAGTGTTTTGGGTGTAGGTTTTAGGGTTTAGAGTTTAGGGTTTTGGGTTTAGGGTTTAGGGATTACGGTTTAGGGATTCCTGGTTTAGGGTCTAAGGTTTAGGGTATAGGGTGTAGGGTTTAGGGTCTAGAGTTTAGGGTTTAGGGTTTAGGGTGTAGGGTTTAAGGTCTACGATTTAGGGTTTAGAGTTTATGGTTTAATGTCTAGGGTTTAGGGTCTATGGTGTAGGGTCTAGGGTCTAGGATTTACGATCTAAGATTTAGGGTCTAGTGTTTAGGGTTTCGGGTTTAGGGTTTTGTGTTTAGGTATTAGGGTTTAGGGTTTAGGGTTTAAGGTCTACG
Organism: Senna tora; assembly: GCA_014851425.1. Lineage (NCBI taxonomy): Eukaryota > Viridiplantae > Streptophyta > Magnoliopsida > Fabales > Fabaceae > Senna > Senna tora. The sequence continues at coordinate 63,319 of JAAIUW010000021.1, read as the reverse complement.
GTTTAGGGTCTAGGGTATGGGGTTTAGGATATGGGGTCTAGGGTTTAGGGTTTCGGGCTCAAGGTTTAGGGTTTAAGGTTTAGGGTTTAGGGCTTAAGATTTAGGGCTTAGGGTTTAAGGTCTGAGGTCTAGGGTTTAAGGTTTAGGGTTTAGGGTTTATGGTCTAGGATCTAGGGTTTAGGGTTTAGGGATTTGGGCTTACGGCTCAAGGTTTAGGGTTTAGGATTTAGGGTTCTGGGTTAATGGTTTAGGGGTTAGGGTTCAGGGTTTAGGGTTTAGGGTTTAAGGTTTAGCGTCTTGGGTTTAGGGTCTACAGTGTAGGTTTTAGATTTTAGGGTTTAAGGTTTAGGGTCTAAGGGTTTAGGGTTTAGCATTTAGGCTTTAGGGTTTAGGTTTTGCAGTTTAGGGTTTAGGGTTTAACGTCTAGAGTTTAATGTCTAGGGTCTAGGTTTTAGGGTTTACAGTTTAGGACTTTGGGTTTAGGGTTTAAAGTCAAGGGTTTAGGGGTTGTCGTTTAGGGTTTAGGGTTTAGGGTCTAGGGTTTAGGATTTAGGATTTAGGGTCTAGGATCTAGGGTTTAGGGTTTAGGTGATTCAGGCTTAGGGATCGAGGTTTAGGGATTAGGGTTTAGGCTTAGGGTTTAGGGTTAGGATCTAGGGTCTAGGGTCTGCGGTTTAGGGTTTAGGTTTAGGGTCTCAGGTCTAGGGTTTAGAGTTTATAGTTTAGGGTTTAAGATTTAGTGTTTAGGGTATAGGGTCTAGGGTTTAGGGTTTATGATTTAGGGTTTAGGATTGAGGGTTTAGGTTTTAGGGTTTTGGGTTTTGGGTTTTGGGTTTAAGGCTTAGAGTTTTGGATTTGGGGTTTTGAGTTTTGGGTTTCTAGTTTAGGGTTTAGGGGCTAGGGTCTAGTGTCTAGGGTCTAGGCTCTATGGTCAAGGGTCTATGGTCTGGGGTTTAAGGTTTTAGGGTTTAGGGTATAAGGTCTAGAGTCTAGGGTTTATGATTTTGGGTTTAGGGGTTAGGGTTTTAACATTTAAGGTCAAAGGTTTAGGGTTTAGGGTTTAAGGTTTTAGGTTTAAGATTTAAGGGTTATGGGTTTTAGGGTTTTGGGATTACGGTTTAGGTTTTAGGATTTAAGGGTTTAGGGTTTAGTGATTACGTTTAGGTTTTGCTGGTTTAGGGTCTAGGGTTTAGGTTTAGGGTCTAGGGTTTTGGGTCAAGGGTTTAGGGTTTAGGGTTTAGGATCTAGGGTCTAGGGTTTAGGGTTTAGGGTCTATGGTTTAGGGGTTGGGGTTTAGAGTCTAGGGTTTAGGGTCTAGGGTTTAGGGTCTAGGGTTTAGGGTTTAGGGTTTAGGGTCTAAGATTTAGGTGTTGGGGTTTAGGGTCTAGGGTTTAGGGTCTAGGGTTTAGGGTTTAGGGCCTAAGGTTTAGGGGTTGGGGTTTAGAGATTAGGGTTTAGGCTTTAGGGTTTAGGGTTTAGGGTCTAGGGTTTAGGGTTTAGGGTTTTGGGGTTTAGGGTTAAGATTTTAGGGTTTAAGGTCTAGGATTTAGGGTTTAGGGTTTTTGGCTTAGGGATCGAGCTTTAGCGTTTAGGGTTTAGGGCTTACGGTTTAGGGTCTAGGGTTTAGGGTTTAGGGTTTAGGTTTTAGGGTGTAGGGTTTAGGGTTTTGGGTTTAAGGTTCAAGGTTTGGGATTTAGGGTTTACAGTTTAGGGTATAGGGGCTAGGGTCTAGGGTCTAGCGTGTAGGGTTTAGAGTTTAGGGTGTAGGGTTTAGGGTCTAGGGTTTAGGGTTTAGGGTTTTAGGGTTTAGGTTATAGGGTCTAGGGTTTAGGGTTTCTAATTTAGGATTTAATTTTTATGGTTTAGGGTTTAGGGTTAAGGGTTTTAACGTTTAGAGCAAGGGTTTAAGGTTTAGGGTCTAGGGTTTAGGATTTAGGGTTTGGGTTTAGGGTTTAGAGTTTATGGTTTGGGGTTTAGTTTTAGGGTTTCTTGGTTTAGGGTCTTGGGTTAGGGTTTAGGGTCTAGGGTTTAGGGTCTCGGATTTAGGGTTTAGGGTTTGGGGTCTAGGGTCTAGGGTTTAGGGCTGAGGGTTTAGAGTTTCGGGTCTAGTGTCTAGGGTCTAAGGTCTAGGGTCTAGGGTCTTGGGTCTTGAGTCTAGGGTCTCGGGTCTACGATTTAGGATTTAGGGTTTGGGGTTTTAGGGTATATGGTCTAGGGTTTAGGGTTTAGGATTTTGGGTTTTGGGTTTAGGGTTTAGAGTTTAGGGTTTTGGGTTTTGTTTTTGGGATTACGATTTAGGGTTTCATGGTTTAGGGTCTTGTGTTTAGGGTTTAGTGTCTACAGTTTAGGTTTTGGGGTTTAGGGTTTAGGGTTTAGGGTTTTGGGTTTAGGGTTTAGTGTCTAGGGTTTATAGTCTAGGGTCTAGGGTTTAGGGTTTAAGACTTAGAGTTTAGGGTTTAGGGTCTAATATTTAGGGGTTGGGGTTTAGGGTTTAGGGTTTAGGTTTGAGGGTTTAGGATTTATGGTCTAGGTTTAGGGTCTAGGTTTAGGGTCTAGGGTTTAGGATTTTTGGGTTCAGGGTCTAGATTTTAGGATTTAGGGTCTAGGATTTAGGGTTTTGCGTTTTGGGTTCTGGGCTTAGGGATCAGGGTTTAGGGTTTATGGTTTAGGGTCTAGGGTCTAGGGTTTAGCGTTTAGGGTTTAGGGTTTAGTGTTTAGGGTTAAAGGTTAAGGGTTTAGGGTTTAGGGTTTAGTGTTTTGGGTTTGGGGTTTAGGGTTTAGGGTATATTGTTTAGGGGCTAGGATCTAGGGTTAAGGTTTAGGGCTTAGTGTCTAGGGTTTAGGGTTTAGGGGTTTAGGGTTTAGGTTTAGGGTTTAGGGTTTAAGGTTTAGGGTTTTAGGGTATAAGGGTCTAGGGTTTTAGGGTCAAGGGTTTAGGATTTCTAATTTAGGATTTAGGGTTTATGGTTTAGGGTTTAGGGTTTAGGGTTTTAACGTTTAGGGTCAAGGGTTTAGGGTTTTGGGTCTAGGGTTTAGGGTTTAGGATTTTGGGTTTGGGGTTTAGGGTTTAGGGTTTAGAGTTTAGGGTTTTGGGTTTATGGTTTAGGGATTACGGTTTAGGGTTTCCTGGTTTAAGGTCTAGGGTTTAGGGTTTAAGGTCTATGGTTTAGGATCTAGGGTTTTAGGTTTAGGGTTTAGGGTTTAGGGTCTACGATCTAGGGTTTAGGGTCTACGATCTAGGGTTTAGAGTCTTTGATTTAGGGTCTAATATTTAGAGTTTCGAGTTTAGGGTTTAGGTGTTAGTGTTTAGGTTTATGGTTTAGGGTTTAGTGTTTAAGATCTAGGGTTTTGGGTTTTAGGGTTTAGGGTCTAGGGTCTATGGTTTAGGGTTTGGTTTGGGCTTAGGGTTTGGGGTTTGGGGTTTAGGGTTGGATTTTAGGGTTTAAGGTTAGGGTTTAGGGTTCGGGTTTTGGGTTTAGGGTTTACGTTTTAGGGTTTGGGGTTTATGGTTTATGGTTTATGGTTTGGGGTTTGGGGTTTAAAGTTTAGGGTTTCGATTTAGGGTTTGGGGTTTGGGGTTCAAGGTTTACGGTTTAGGGTTTGGGGTTCAGGGTTACAATTTAGGGTTTCGGGTCAATGGTTAAGGGTTTGCAATTTCGTATATAGGGTTTAGGGTTTGCAGTTTAGGGTTTAGGGTTTACTATTTAGGCTTTAGGCTTTAAGTTTTAGGGTTTGGGGTTTATGGCTTAGGGTTTTGGGTTTGGGGTTTAGGGTTAGGGTTTGGGGTTTTCAGTTTGGGGTTAAGGGTTTGTGGTTTAGGGTCTAGGGTTAGGGATTGGGGTTTGGGGTTTGGGTTTAGGGTTTAGTGTTTCAGGTTTGGTGTTTATGGTTTATGGTTTTGGGTTTAGGGCTTGGGGTTTATGGTTTAGGGTTTAGGGCTTGGGGTTTATGGTTTAGGGTTTGGGGTTTAAGGTTCGGGTTTTGGGCTTAGGGCTTGGGGTTTATGGTTTGGGGTTTAGGGTTTAGGGTTTGGGGTTTGGGGTTTATGGTTTAAGGTTTTGGGTTTTGGGATTAGGGTTAGGGTTTGGGGTTTAGGGTTTTAGGTTTATGGTCTAGGGTTTAGGGTTTAGGGTTTGGGTTTAGTGTTTAGGGTTTGAGGTTAATGGTTTGGGGTTTAGGGTTTAGGAAACGGTTTGGGGTTTATGGTTTGGAGTTTAGGGTTAGCATTTTAGGTTTGGGGCTAGGGTTTGGGGTTTAAGGCCTTAGGTTTTATTGTTTGGGGTTTAGGGTTTCGGGTTTAGGATTTAGGGTTAGGGTTTATGGTTTAGGGGTTTATGGTTTAGGGGTTTGGGGTTTAGGGTTTAGGGTGTCGGGGTTAGGGTTTGGTGTTTAGGGTTAAGGGTTTACAATTGACGGTTTGGGTTTTAGGGTTTAGGGTCTGGGGTTTACGGTTTCATGTATAGGGTTTAGGTTTCGGGTTTTGGTATTAGGGTTTTGGATTTACGGTTTAGAGTTTGGGGTTTATTGTTTAGGGTATAGACTTTCGGGTTTAGGGTTTAGGGTTACAGTTTGGGGTTTAGGGTTTGGGGTTTGGGATTTATAGTTTCGGGCTTAGGGCTTAGGGTTTAAGATTTAAGGTTTAAGGTTTTGGGTTTGGGGTTTAGGGTTTTGGTTTTTGGTTTTTGGGTTTAGGGTTTAGGGTTTGGGGTTTGGGGTTAATGGGTTGGGGTTTAGAGTTTTGGGGTTTGGGGTTTACGGTTTAGGGTGTGTGGTTTGGGGTTAAGGGTTTAGGTTAAGGGTTTAAGTTTTGGCGTTTGTTGATTTCCGGGTTTGGGCTTATGGATTTAGGGTTAAGTGTATAGGGTTTAGGGCTTAGGTTTTGTGTTAAGGGTTTAGGGTTTAGGATTTGGGGTTTAGCGTTTAGGGTTGGGGTTTTGCGTTTACTTTTAGGGTTTTCGGTTTTCAGTTTAGGGTTTAGGGTTAGGGTTCGGGTTTATAGTTTAGGGTTTAAGGTTTAGGGTTGTGGTTTAGGGTTCAGGGTTTAGGCTATAAGGGTTAGGGTTTGGGCTTTAGGGTTTCTGGAGGTTTAGGGTTTGGGTTTACGATGTGGGGTTTACGGTTTATATTTTAAGGTTTTGGTTTCGGGTTTTAGGGTTTAGGTTTTTGGGTTTAGGATTTGGGGTTTGCTGTTCAGGGTTTATGGTTTAGTGTTTTGGTTTTTAGGTTTGGGGTTTGGGGTTAAGGGTACAAGATTAGTGTTTTAGGTTTTGAGGTTAGGGTTGAGGGCATAGGGTTTAGGGTTAGGGGTTCGGGGTTAGGATTTAGGGTGTAGGGTTTACGGTGTGTGGTTTTAAGGTTAAGGGTTTTAAGGTTTATAGTTTAAGGTTTTGGGTTTGGGTTTTAGGGTTTAGGGTTGGGGATTAGGGTTCAGGGTTTAAGGTTTAGGGATTGGGGTTTAGGGTTTAGGGTTTTGGGGTTAAGGGTATAGGGTTTCGGGTTTCGGGCTTTGGGTTAAGGTTTAGGGTTTAGTGTCTGCGATTAAGGGTTAGGGTTTATGGTTTATGGTTTATGGTTTTCGATTTTGGGTTTGGGGTTTAGTTTTAGGGTTTGGGGTTTGGGGTTTGGAGTTTGGGGTTTGGGGTTTATTGTTTACGGTTTTGGGTTTGAGATTTAAGATTAAGGTTTGGGGTTTAGGGTTTGGGGTTAGGGTTTAGGGTTTAGGGTTTGGAGTTTCGAGTTTAGGGTTGCTTCTGGTTTTGGGTTTAGGATTTGAGGTTTGGGGTTTATTGTTTAGGGTTTTAGGTTTGGGGATTAGGGTTTACGATTAAGGTTAGGGTTTATAGTTTGGGGTTTAAGGTTTAGGGTATTCAGTTTGGGGGTTCAGGTTTAGCCTATAGGGTTTAGGGTTTGGGGTTTATGGTTTGGGGATATTTAGGGTTTAGGGTTTAGGGTTTGGGTTTGGGGTTTATTGTTTTGGGGTTAGGTTTAGAGTTTAGGGTTTAGGGTTAGGGTTCGGAGTTTGGGGTTTGGGGTTTAGGTTTTAGGGTTTAGGGTTTAGGGTTAAGGTTTTGGGGTTTGGGGTTTAGGGTTTGGGGGTTTAGGGTTTAGGGTTTAGGCTTTGGGGTTTGGGGTTTAAGGTTAGGGTTTGGGGGATAGGTTAGAGTTTAGGGTTTACGATTTAGGGTTTAAAGTTTATGATTTAGGGTTTAGGGTTTAGGGTTTAGGGTTTAGGGTTTCAATTTACGGTTGGGGTTTAGGGTTAGGGTGTGCAGTTTAGGGTTTGTTGCTTATGTTTGGGGTTTAGGGTTTAGGGTTTGGGTTTAGGGTTAGGGTTTGGGGTTTATGGTTGGGGTTTAAGGTTCAGGGTTTAGGGTTTAGCATGTCAGGTTTAGGGTTTATGGTTTAGAGTTTTGGATTCGGGTTTAGGGTTAGGGTTTGTGGTTTCGTGTTTGGGGTTTAGAGTTAGGATTTAGGGTTTAGGGTTTATGGTTTAGAGTTTAGGTTTTAGGGTTTAGGGTTTAAGATTTAGCTTTAGCGTTTTGGGTTTACCGTTTCGGGTTTGGGGGTTATGGTTTAGTGTTTTCGGTTTAGGGTTTGGTGTTCAAGGTTTAGGTTTAGGGTTTTGGGTTTCTGGTTTAGGGTTTGGGGTTTGGGGTGAAGGTAATAGGGTTTATGGTTTAAGGTTTGGGGTTTAAGGTTTAGGTTTTAGGTTTAGGGTTTCGGGTTTGGAGTTCAAGGTTTAGGGTTTAGGGTTCACAGGGTTTAGAGTTTAGTGTTTCAGGTTTAGGGTTTGGGGTCCAGGGTTTAGGTTTGCGGTCTAGGGTTTAGGGTTTAGGGTTTGCGGTTTAGGGTTCATGGTTTAGGGGTTTTGGGTTTGGGGTTTAGTGTTTATGGTTTAGGGGTTAGGGTTTGTTGTTTGGGGTTCAGGGTTTAGGGTTTAGAGTTTCAGGATTACGGATTGGGGTTTCCAGTATAGGGTTTAGGGTGTCGGGTTTTGGGCTTTGGGTTTATGGTTTCCAGTTTAGAGTTTATTGTTTAGGGTTTTGGGGTTGTGGTTTCAAATTAGGGTTTGGGGTTAGGGTTGGGGTTTAGGGTTTGGAGTATAGAGTTTAGGGTTTACGGTTTACAATTTAAGGTTTGGGGTTTGGGGTTTGCACTTTACGTTTTAGGGTTTGGGGTTTAGGGTTAAGGGTTTGGCATTAAGAGTTTAGGGTTCATGGTTTGAGGTTTATTGTTTGGGGTTTAGGGTTTGGGGTTTAAAACTAGGCTTAAGGTTTTAAGGCTTGGGGTTTAGGGTTTAGGGTTTAAGGTTTAGGGTTTATTGTTTGGGGTTTGGGGTTCAGGGTTTCGGGTTTATGGTATAAGGTTTTGGGTTTGGCGTTTAGGGTTAGGGTTTGGTGTTTAGGGTTTGGGGTTTAGGTTTTCCGTGTCTGGGGTTTGGGGTTTAGGGTTCAGGGTTAGTTTTTAATGTCTAGGGTTTTGGATTTGGCTTTAAGGGTTGGGGGTTATGGTTTAGGGTTTGGGGTTTGGGGTTTTGTGGTTTATGGTTAGCTTTTTGGGGTTGGGCTTTAGGGTTTGGGGTTTATTGTTTGGGGTTTAGGGTTTAGGGGTTTGGGATTTAAAGTGTATGTTTTAGGATTTTGGGTTTAGGGTTTAGGGCTTTGGGTTTGGGGTTTGGGGTTTAGGGTTTAGGGTTTCGCATTTAGGTTTCGTGTATAGGGTTTAGGGTTTAGGGCTTAAGGTTTATGGTTTAGGGTTTGGAGTTTGGGGTTTATTTTTAGGGATTTTGGTTTAGAATAAGGGTTTGGGGTTAGGATTTGGGGTTTAGGTTTAGGGGTTTGGGGGTTAGGGGTTTGTGTCTAAGGTTAAGGGTTTGCGGTTTAGGGTTTAGGGTTTGGGGTTTGGGGGTTTAGGGATTGGGGTTTATGGTTCGGGGTTTTAGGGTTTAGGGTTTGGGGTTTAGTGTTTGACGTTTGGGATTAGGGGTTTGGGGGTTTAGGGTTTAGTGTTTGGGGTTTGGGATTAATGGTTTGAGGTTTAGTTTTTAGGGTTTGGGGTTTATGGTTTATGGTTTTGGGTTTGGGGTTAGGGTTGCGTGTTAAGGTTTCGAGTTTCAGGTTTCGGATTTAGGGTTTTGGGTTTGGAGATTGGGGTTTATTGTTTAGGGTTTTGGGTTTAGCGCTTAGGATTATGGTTTGGGGTTTAGCATTTGGGGTTATGGTGTGGGATTTATAGTTTGGGGTTTATGGTTTGGTGGTTAGGGTTTATGGTTTAAGGTTGTGTTTGGGGTTTAGGGTGTAGGGTTTGGGATTTAGAGTTTAAGATTTGGGGTTCAGGGTTTAGGGTTCAGGGTGTTGGATTTGGTGTTTGAGGTTTCGAGTTAAGGGTCTAGGGTTTAGGGTTTCAAATTTTGTGTTTAGGGTTTAGGGTTTGGGGTTTGGGATTACGGGTTGGGGTTTGGGCTGTATGGTTTACAGTGTGGGGTTAGGGATTTATGGTTTAAGGTTTTTCGTTTGGGGTTTAGGGTTTAGAGTTTCGGATTTAGGGTCCAGCATTTGGGGTTCGGAGTTTAGGGTTTACGATTTAGGGTTTCGGTTATCGAGTTAAGGGTATAGGGTATAGGGTTTCGGGTTTTGTGTTTAGGGTTTAGGATTTAGGGTTAGGGTGTGAGGTTTAGGGTGTGGGGTTTATGGTTGGGGTTTACGGTTTAAGGTTTATAGTTTAGGGTTTAAGGTTTTGGGTTTGGGGTTTAGGTTAAGGGTATAGCATTTGGATTATACTATTTTCAGTTTGTGTTTAGGGTTTAGGGTTTGGGGTTTAGGGTGTGTGGTTTAGGATTAAGGGTTTTGGGGTTTAAGGTTTCGGGTTTGGGGTTAGGGATTTGGGGTTAAATGTATAGGGTTTAGGGTTTCGAGTTTCGGTTAAGGGTTTAGGGTTTTGGATTCGGGGTTTTAGGGTTTAGAGTTTGGGGTTTGTGTTTGTTGTTTAGGGTTTTGGGTTTGGGGATGTTTAGGGTTTCGGGTTTACGGTGTAGGGTTTGGGGTTTATAGTTTAATGTTTTAGGTTTGGGGTTAGGGTTTAGTGTTTAAGGGTTTGGGTTTAGGGTTTGGGGTTCAGGGCTTAGGTTTTTAGGGTTTGGGTTTAGGGTTTGGGGTTTGGGGTTTAGGCTATAGGGTTTACGGTTTTAGGTTTCAAGTTCAGGGTTCAGGGCCTAGGGTTTATGGTTAGGGGCTTGGGGTTAAGGGTTTGCGATTTATGGTTTATGGTTGGGGTTGGGGTTAGGGTTAGCATTTTGGGTTTGGCTTTAGGGTTTGGCATTTATTGATTGGGGTTTAGGGTTTAGGGTTTGGGGTTTGGTGTTTATGGTTTAGGGTTTTTGGGTTTAGGGTTTGGTGTTTGTGGTTCAGGGTTTACCGGTTACGGTTTGGGGTTCAGGGTTTCGGGTTTATTATTTCGGGTTTAGGTTTCGTCTATCAAATTTAGGGTTTAGGTGTGGAGTTTGGGGTTTACTCTTTAAGGTTTTGGCTTTAGGGTTTAGATTTAGGGGTTTGGGGTTTAGCGTTTGGGGTAAGGGTTTAGGGTTTGGGGTTTAGGGTTTAGGGTTTGGGGTTTGGGGTTTAGGTTTTTAGGGTTTAAGGTTTAGGGTTTGGGGTTTAGGATTTACGGTTTAAGGTTTGGGGTTTATGGTTTGGGGTTTAGGGTTTAGGGTTTGGGGTTTAGGGTTTCGGGTTTCAGGTTTCAGGTTTCGGGTTTAGGGTTTTGATTTTGTGTTTAGGGTTTAGGGTTTGGGGATAAGGTTAAGGTTTAGTGTGTAGGGTTTACAGTGTGGGGTTTGGGGTTTATTGTTTAAGGTTTTGGGTTTGGGGATTAGTGGTTCGGATTTAGTCTTTGGCGTTTAGGGTTCAGGGTTCAGGGTTTATGATTTAGGTTTTCGGGATAAGGGTATAGGGTTTAGGGTTTCGGGTTTTGTGTTGAGGGTTTAGGGTTTAGTTTAGGGTTTAGAGTTTAGGGTGTCAGGTTTTTGGTATGGGGTTTAGGGTTTAGGGTTTAGGGTTTCGAGTTTTGGGTTTAGGGTTTCAGGTTAAGGGTACAACGTTTGGGGTATACGGTTTTCGATTTGTGGTATAGGGTTTAGGGTTTAAGTTTAGAGTTTAGGGTTTAGGGTTTCGGGTTTGGGGTTTAGGGTATATGGTTTAGGGTTTAGGGTTTAGACTTTAAGGTTTGGGGTTTGGGGTTTAGGGTTTTGGTTTTGGGTTTGGGGTTTATGGTTTGGGGGTTTAGGGTTTATGATTTAGATTAAGGGTTTAGGGTTTGTGGTTTAGGGTAAGGGATTAGGTTTTGGGGTTTCGGGTTATCGTTTAGGGTTTGGGGTTTGGTGTTTAGGGTTAGGGTTTGGGGTTTATGCTTTGTGTTTTATGGTTTAGGGTTTAGGGTTTTAGGGGTATAGGGTTTACGATTTACGATTTCGGTTTAGGGTTTATGGTTTAGGGTTCATGGTTTAGGGTTGGTGTTTAGGGTTTAGGGTTTGGGGTTCAGGGTTTAGGGTTTAGGGGTGGGGTTTGGGGTAAAGGGTTTAGGGTTTTTGGTTTAGGGGTTTGGGTTTGGGGTTTAGGGTTAGGGTTTGGGGTTTACGGTTTGGGGTTATGGTTTGGGGTTATGGTATAGGGTTTAGGTTTGGGGTTTAAGGTTTAGGGTTTGGGGTTGGGGGTTTAGGATATTGTTTTGGGGTTTATCGTTTAGGGTTAAGGTTCAGGGTTTAGGGTTTGGGGTTTGGGGTTAAAGATATAGGGTTTAGGGTTTCGGGTTTCTAGTTTAGGGTTTAGGGCTTAGTATTTTGGGTTTAGGGTTTGGGGTTAAGCATATAGGTTAGGGTTTCGGGTTTCGAGTTTAGGGTTTGGGGTTTGGGGTTTATGCTTTGGGATTTTGGGTTTGGGGTTTAAGGTTAGGGTTTCGAGTTTCGAGTTTCGGGTTTGGGGGCTTATGGTTTGGGGTTAAGGGTTTTGGGTTTATGGTTTAGTTTTTGGGGTTTCGGGTTTTGGGTTTCGGGTTAGGGTTTGGGGTTTTGGGTTTGGGGTTTATGTTTGGGGTTTAGAGTTCAGGGTTTAGGGTTTGAGGTTTGGGTTTAGGGGTTAGGGTTTAGGGTTTGGGGTTTATGGTTTAGAGTTTGGGGTATATGGTTTATGGTTTGGGGTTTGGGGGTTAGGGTTATGTTTTGGGATTTGGGCTTCGGCATTTATCGTTTGGGGTTTAGGGTTTAGGGATTCGGTTTTAGGGTTTGGGGTTAAGGGCATAGGGTTTCGGGTTTCGGTTTTCGAGTTTAGTGTTTAAGGCTTAGAGTTTAGGGTTTAGGGTTTAGGGTTTGGGGTTAAGGGTTTAGGGTTTATGGTTTAGTGTTTTAGGTTTGGGATTTAGGGTTAGGGTTTAGGGTTTGGGGCTTATGGTTTTCGGGTTAAGGGTTCTGGGTTTAGGGTTTGAGGTTTAGGGTTAGGGTTTGTGGTTTAGGGTGTGGGGTTTATGGTATGGGGTTTATCGTTTGGGGTTTAGGGTCCAGGGTTTAGGTTTTATGTTTTGCGTTTAGGTTTATGGTTTAGGGTTTCGGTTTTAGAGGTTGGGTTTTGGGGTTAAGGGTATAGGGTTTAGGGTTTTGGATTTCGAGTCTAGGATTTAGGGCTTTGGGTTTAGTGTTAGGGGTTTGGGATTTAGGGTGTGGGGTTTATGCTTAAAGGATTCGGGTTTAGGGTTAAGGGTTTGGGGTTAAGGATTAAGGGTTTATGGTTTCGGTTTTTGCGTTGGGGTTTGTGGTTAAGGGTATAGGGTTTAAGGTCTCGGGTTTCGAGTTTATGGTTTACGGCTTAGGGTTTAGGGTTAGGGTTTAGGATTAGTCGTTTGGGGTTAAGGGTGTGGGGTTTAGGGTTTAGAGTTTTGTGTTTGGGGTTTACGGTTAGGGTTTGGGGTTTAAGGTTTACGGTTTATGGTATACGGTTTAAGGATTAGGGTTTAGGGTTTAGGGTTTAGGGTTTAGGGTTTATGATTTGGAGTTTAGGGTTAGGGTTTGAGATTTAGGGCTAGGGTTTCAACTTCAGGGTTTGGGTTTAACATTTTGGGTTTGGGATTTAGGGTTAAGGGTTTGGTGTTTGGGGTTTACGGTTTACGGTTTAGGATTTGGGGTTTGAGGTTTATGGGTTTGGGTTTGGGGTTTAGGGTTAGGGATTAGGGTTTAGGGTTAAGGTTTGGGGTTTAGTGTTTGGGGTTTAGAGTTTATGGTTTAGGGTTTCGAGATTTAGGATTTATGGTTTAGGGTTTTAGTGTTTAGGGTTTAGGGTTTAGAGTTTTGGGTTTGGGTTTCAGGGTTTATGGTTTGGGATTGAGGGCTTGGGTTTTGGGGTTAAGGGTATCGGGTTTAGGGCTTGGGTTTTCAGTTTGGGGGTTTGGGGTTTATGACTTAGGGTTTAAGGTTTGGGGTTTAGGGTTATGGTTGGTGTTTAGGGCTTAGGGATAAGGTTTAGTGTTTAGGGTTTAGGCTTTAGGGTTTATGGTTTAGGGTTTAGGGTTTAGGTTTTAGGGTTTAGGTTTTAGGGTTTTGGGTTTGGATTTCAAGGTTAGGGTTTAGGAATTTGGGTTTGCAGATTCAGGATTAGGGTTTAAGGTTTCGGGGTTTAGGGTTTAGGGTTTAGGGTTTATGATTTAGGGTTTAAGGCTTTAGTGTTGGGCGCTTAGGGTTTGGGTTTAGGGTTTAGGGTTTAGGTTGAAGCGATTGGGGTTTGGGGTTAAGGTTTAGGGTTTTGGGTTTCAGCTTTCGGGTTTAGTGTTTGGTGTTTGGGGTTTAGGGTTAGGGTTTGGGGTTCAATGTTTAGGGTTAAGGGTTTAGGGTTTAGGGTTAAGGGTTTGGGTTTTACACTTTAGGGTTTGAGGTTTACGATTAAGGTTTAGGGTTTGTGGTTTGGCAGTATAGGGCTTGGGTTTAAGGGTTTGGGGTTTAGGGTTTATGGTTCAAAGTTTAGGGTTTTAGGTTTTGGGCTTTAGGGTTTAGGGTTTAGGGTTTGGGGTTTACAGATTAGTGTTTAAGGTTTACGTATTAGGGTTAAGGGTTTTGGGTTGTATGGTTTAGGGTTAGTGTTTAAGAATTAGGGTTTGGGGTTTGGGGGTTTGTGATTCAAGGTTAGGGTTGGAGGTTTAGGGTTTCGAGTTTCAGGATTAAAGTTTAGGGTTACAGGGTTTAGGGTTTATAGTTTATGGTCTAGGGTTTAAGACTTTAGTGTTTGGCGCTTTGGGTTTCGGTTTAGGGTTTAGGATTTATGGTGTTGCGATTGGTGTTTGGGGTTTTGGGTTTTATGTTTTGGGTTTCGGGTTTGGTGTTTGGGGTTCAGGCTTTAGGGTTTAGGGTTTGGGGTTCAAGGTTAGGGTTCAAGGTTTAGGGCTTAGGGTTTCGGGTTTGGGGATAAGGGTTTGAGATTTATGGTTTAGTGTTTTGGGTTTGCGGTTTTAGGCTTAGGGTTTGGAGTTTACTGTTTGGCATTTTTGTTTGGGATTTAGGGTTTAGGGTTTCTGCTTTAGGGTTTGGGGTTTATGGTTTAAGGTTTGGGGATTGGGGTTTAGGGTTTATGGTTTGGTTTTAGGGTTTAGGGTTTAGCATTTCGGGTTTGGGGTTTGAGATTTATGGATTAGAATTTTGGGTTTAGGGTTTAGCATTTCAGGGTTTAGGGTTTAGGGTTAAGTGTATAGGGTTTGGGGTTTATGGTTTAGTGTTTTCGGTTTTGGGTTTGGTGTTCAAGGTTTAGGTTTAGGGTTTTGGGTTTCTGGTTTAGGGTTTGGGGTTTGGGGTTAAGGTAATAGGGTTTATGGTTTAAGGTTTGGGGTTTAAGGTTTAGGTTTTAGGTTTAGGGTTTCGAGTTTGGAGTTCAGGGTTTAGGGTTTTGGGGTTCAGGGTTTAGAGTTTAGTGTTTCAGGTTTAGGGTTTGGGGTCCAGGGTTTAGGTTTGCGGTCTAGTGTTTAGGGTTTAGGGTTTGCAGTTTAGGGTTCATGGTTTAGGGTTTTGGGTTTGGGGTTTAGTGTTTATGGTTTAGGGTTAGGGTTTGTTGTTTGGGGTTCAGGGTGTTGGATTTGGTGTTTGAGGTTTCGAGTTAAGGGTATAGGGTTTAGGGTTTCGAGTTTTGTGTTTAGGGTTTAGTGTTTGGGGTTTGGGGTTACGGGTTGGGGTTTGGGCTGTATGGTTTACAGTGTGGGGTTTGGGATTTATGGTTTAAGGTTTTTGTTTTCGGGTTTAGGGTTTAGAGTTTCGGATTTAGGGTCCAGCATTTGGGGTTCGGAGTTTAGGGTTTACGATTTAGGGTTTCGGTTATCGAGTTCAGGGTATAGGGTATAGGGTTTCGGGTTTTGTGTTTAGGGTTTAGGATTTGGGGTTAGGGTGTGGGGTTTAGGGTGTGGGGTTTATGGTTTGGGGTTTACGGTTTAAGGTTTATAGTTTAGGGTTTAAGGTTTTGGGTTTGGGGTTTAAGGTTAAGGGTATAGCATTTGGATTATACTATTTCGGTTTGTCGTATAGTGTTAAGGGTTTGGGGTTTAGGGTTTATGGTTTAGGTTTAGAGTTTAGGATTTGGGGTTTGCGGTTAAGTGTTTGGGGTTTAGGGTTTAGGGTTTAGGGCATAGGGTTTAAGGTTTAAGGTTTAAGGTTTAGGGTTAAGGGTTTGGGTTAGGGTTTAGGGTTTAGGGCTTGGGGTTTAGGGTTAAGTGTTTAGGGTTTAGGGTTTGGGGTTTAGGGTGTGTGGTTTAGGATTAAGGGTTTGGGGTTTAAGGTTTGGGGTTTGGGGTTAGGGATTTGGGGTTAAATGTATAGGGTTTAGGGTTTCGAGTTTCGGGTTTAGGATTTGGGGTTTAGGGTTTAGTGTTTGGGGTTTGTGGTTTGTTATTTAGGGTTTTGGGTTTGGGGATGTTTGGGGTTTCGGGTTTACGGTGTGGGGTTTGGGGTTTATAGTTTAATGTTTAGGTTTGGGCTTTAGTGTTTAGGGTTTCGGGTTTAGGTTTCGGGTTTCGGGTTCAGGGCTTAGGGTTTAGGGTTTTGGTTTTAGGGTTTGGGGTTTGGGGTTTAGGCTATAGGGTTTACGGTTTTAGGTTTCAAGTTCAGGGTTCAGGGCCTAGGGTTTATGGTTAGGGGCTTGGGGTTAAGGGTTTGCGATTTATGGTTTATGGTTTGGGGTTTGGGGTTTAGGGTTAGCATTTTGGGTTTGGCTTTAGGGTTTGGCATTTATTGATTGGGGTTTAGGGTTTAGGGTTTGGGGTTTGGTGTTTATGGTTTAGGGTTTTGGGTTTAGGGTTTAGGGTTTAGGGTTTGGTGTTTGGGGTTCAGGGCTTACGGTTTACGGTTTGGGGTTCAGGGTTTCGGGCTTATTATTTCGGGTTTAGGGTTTCGTCTATCAAATTTAGGGTTTAGGTGTGGAGTTTGGGGTTTATTCTTTAGGGTTTTGGCTCTAGGGTTTAGATTTAGGGTTTAGGGTTTAGCGTTTGGGGTAAGGGTTTGGGGTTTGGGGTTTAGGTTTTAGGGTTTAAGGTTAGGGTTTGGGGTTTATTATTTAGGGTTTAGGGTTTGGGTTTTAGGGTTTGGGGTTTATGGTTTAGGGTTTAGGGTTTAGGGTTTGGGGTTTAGTGTTTCGGGTTTGGGGTTTTAGGTTTTGAGTTTTGTGTTTAGGGTTTAGGGTTTGGGGATAGGGTTTAGGGTTTAAGGTGTAGGTTATACGGTATGGGGTTTGGGGTTTATGGTTTAAGGTTTTGGGTATTGGGTTTAGGGTTTTGGATTTAGGGTTTGGGGTCTAGTGTTCAGGGTTTAGGGTTTAGGATATAGGTTGTTCGGGTTTGGGGTTTCAGGTTAAGGGTATAGGGTTTAGGGTTTCGGGTTTTGTGTTGAGGGTTTAGGGTTTAGAGTTTAGGGTGTCGGGTTTTTGGTATGGGGTTTAGGGTTTAGGGTTTAGGGTTTCGAGTTTTGGGTTTAGGGTTTCAGGTTAAGGGTACAACGTTTAGGGTATACGGTTTTCGATTTGTGGTATAGGGTTTAGGGTTTAAGTTTAGAGTTTAGGGTTTAGGGTTTGGGGTTTGGGGTTTAGGGTATATGGTTTAGGGTTTAGGGTTTAGGGTTTAGACTTTAAGGTTTGGGGTTTGGGGTTTAGTGTTTAGGGTTTTGGTTTTGGGTTTGGGGTTTGGGGTTTATAGTTTGGGGTTTGTGGTTTAGGGTTAAGGGATTAGGTTTAGGGTTTCGGGTTTATCGTTTAGGGTTTGGGGTTTGGTGTTTAGGGATAGGGTTTGGGTTTATGCTTTGGGTTTTATGGTTTAGGGTTTAGGTTTTAGGGGTCTAGGGTTTACGATTTACGATTTCGGTTTAGGGTTTATGGTTTACGGTTCATGGTTTAGGGTTTGGTGTTTGGTGTTTAGGGTTTGGGTTTATGGTTTGGGGTTCAGGGTTTAGGGTTTAGGGGTTGGGGTTTGGGGTAAAGGGTTTGGGGTTTTTGGTTTAGGGGTTGGGGTTTGGGGTTTAGGGTTAGGGTTTGGGGTTTACGGTTTGGGGTTTATGGTTTGGGGTTTATGGTATAGGGTTTAGGGTTTGGGGTTTAAGGTTTAGGGTTTAGGGTTTGGGGTTTAGGGTTATTGTTTAGGGTTTATCGTTTAGGGTTTAGGGTTCAGGGTTTAGGGTTTGGGGTTTGGGGTTAAAGATATAGGGTTTAGGGTTTCGGGTTTCTAGTTTAGGGTTTAGGGCTTAGTATTTAGGGTTTAGGGTTTGGGGTTAAGGGTATAGGTCTAGGGTTTCGGGTTTCGAGTTTAGGGTTTGGGGTTTGGGGTTTATGCTTTGGGATTTTGGGTTTGGGGTTTAAGGTTAGGGTTTCGAGTTTCGAGTTTCGGGTTTGGGGCTTATGGTTTGGGGTTATGGGTTTTGGGTTTATGGTTTAGTTTTGGGGTTTCGGGTTTTGGGTTTCGGGTTAGGGTTTGGGGTTTTGGGTTTGGGGTTTATGTTTGGGGTTTAGAGTTCAGGGTTTAGGGTTTAGGGTTTGGGTTTAGGGGTTAGGGTTTAGGGTTTGGGGTTTATGGTTTAGAGTTTGGGGTATATGGTTTATGGTTTGGGGTTTGGGGTTTGGGGTTTAGGGTTATGTTTTGGGATTTGGGCTTCGACATTTATCGTTTGGGGTTTAGGGTTTAGGGATTCGGTTTTAGGGTTTGGGGTTAAGGGCATAGGGTTTCGGGTTTCGGTTTGAGAGTTTAGTTTTTAAGGCTTAGAGTTTAGGGTTTAGGGTTTAGGGTTTGGGGTTAAGGGTTTAGGGTTTATGGTTTAGTGTTTTAGGTTTGGGATTTAGGGTTAGGGTTTGGGGTTTAGGGTTTGGGGCTTATGGTTTTGGGGTTAAGGGTTTTGGGTTTAGGGTTTGAGGTTTAGGGTTGGGGTTTGTAGTTTTGGGTGTGGGGTTTATGGTAAGGGGTTTATCGTTTGGGGTTTAGGGTCCTGGGTTTAAGGTTTAGGTTTTGCCTTTAGTTTTTATCGTTTAGGGTTTCGGTTTTAGAGTTTGGGTTTTGGGGTTAAGGGTATAAAGTTTAGGGTTTTGGATTTCGAGTCTAGGATCTAGGGCTTTGGGTTTAGTGTTAGGGGTTTGGGATTTAGGGTGTGGGGTTTATGGTTAAAGGATTTGGGTTTAGGGTTAAGGGTTTGGGGTTAAGGATTTAGGGTTTAGGGTTTCGGTTTTTGGGTTTGGGGTTTGGCGTTAAGGGTATAGGGTTTAGGGTCTCAGGTTTCGAGTTTATGGTTTACGGCTTAGGGTTTAGGGTTAGGGGTTTAGGATTAGTCGTTTGGGGTTAAGGGTGTGGGGTTTAGGGTTTAGAGTTTTGTGTTTGCGGTTTACGGTTAGGGTTTGGGGTTTAAGGTTTACGGTTTATGGTATACGGTTTAAGGTTTAGGGTTTAGGGTTTAGGGTTTAGGGTTTATGATTTGGAGTTTAGGGTTAGGGTTTGAGATTTAGGGCTAGGGTTTCAACTTCAGGGTTTGGGGTTTAGCATTTTGGGTTTGGGATTTAGGGTTAAGGGTTTGGTGTTTGGGGTTTACGGTTTACGGTTTAGGATTTGGGGTTTGAGGTTTATGGGTTTGGGTTTGGGGTTTAGGGTTAGGGATTAGGGTTTAGGGTTAAGGTTTGGGGTTAGTGTTTGGGGTTTAGAGTTTATGGTTTAGGGTTTCGAGATTTAGGGTTTAGGGTTTATGGTTTAGGGTTTTAGTGTTTAGGGTTTAGGGTTTAGAGTTTTGGGTTGGGTTTCAGGGTTTATGGTTTGGGATTGAGGGCTTGGGTTTTGGGGTTAAGGGTATCGGGTTTAGGGCTTTGGGTTTTCAGTTTGGGGTTTGGGGTTTATGACTTAGGGTTTAGGGTTTGGGGTTTAGGGTTTGGGTTTATGGTTTAGAGTTTTGGGGTTAGGCTTTGGGGTTTAGGGTTATGGTTTGGTGTTTAGGGCTTAGGGATAAGGTTTAGTGTTTAGGGTTTAGGCTTTAGGGTTTATGGTTTAGGGTTTAGGGTTTAGGTTTTAGGGTTTTGGGTTTGGGTTTCAAGGTTAGGGTTTAGGGATTTGGGTTTGCAGATTCAGGATTAGGGTTTAAGGTTTCGGGGTTTAGGGTTTAGGGTTTAGGGTTTATGATTTAGGCTTTAAGGCTTTAGTGTTTGGCGCTTAGGGTTTGGGTTTAGGGTTTAGGGTTTAGGTTGTAACGATTGGGGTTTGGGGTTAAGGGTTTAGGGTTTTGGGTTTGGGGTTTAGGGTTTTCAGCTTTCGAGTTTAGTGTTTGGTGTTTGGGGTTTAGGGTTTAGGGTTTGGGGTTCAGTGTTTAGGGTTAAGGGTTTAGGGTTTAGGGTTAAGGGTTTGGGTTTTACACTTTAGGGTTTGAGGTTTACAATTAAGGTTTAGGGTTTGTGGTTTGGCAGTATAGGGTTTGGGTTTTAGGGTTTATGGTTCAAAGTTTAGGGTTTTAGGTTTTGGCCTTTAGGGTTTAGGGTTTAGGGATTAGGGTTTACAGATTAGTGTTTAAGGTTTACGTATTAGGGTTAAGGGTTTTGGGTTGTATGGTTTAGGGTTTAGGGTTTAAGAATTAGGGTTTGGGGTTTATGGTTTGGGGTTTGGGGTTTGTGATTCAAGGTTAGGGTTTGAGGTTTAGGGTTTCGAGTTTCAGGATTAAAGTTTAGGGTTACAGGGTTTAGGGTTTATGGTTTATGGTTTAGGGTTTAAGACTTTAGTGTTTGGCGCTTTGGGTTTCGGTTTAGGGTTTAGGGTTTAAGGTGTTGCAATTGGTGTTTGGGGTTTTGGGTTTTATGTTTTGGGTTTCGGGTTTGGTGTTTGGGGTTCAGGGTTTAGGGTTTAGGGTTTGGGGTTCAAGGTTTAGGTTTCAAGGTTTAGGGCTTAGGGTTTCGGGTTTGGGGATGAGGGTTTGAGATTTATGGTTTGGTGTTTTGGTTTTGCGGTTTAGGCTTAGGGTTTGGAGTTTACTGTTTGGCGTTTTTGTTTGGGATTTAGGGTTTGGGGTTTCTGCTTTAGGGTTTGGGGTTTATGGTTTAAGGTTTGGGGATTGGGGTTTAAGGTTAGGGTTTGGGGATTAGGTTTCACGGTTTAGGGTTTATGGTTTGGTTTTAGGGTTTAGGGTTTAGCATTTCGGGTTTGGGGTTTGGGATTTATGGATTAGAATTTTGGGTTTAGGGTTTAGCATTTCAGGGTTTAGGGTTTAGGGTTAAAGATTTAAGGTTTAGGGTTTAGGGTTTCAAGTTTAGGGTTTGGGGTTTTGGGTTTGGCATTTAGGGTTAGGGTTTGGGGACTAGGATTTGGGGTTTAGGGTTTAGGGTTTATAGTTTGGGGTTTAGGGTTTGGGGTTTGGGGTTTGGGATTTAGGGTTTAGCATTTAGGGTTTGTGATTGTAGGTTTATGGTTTAGGGTTTAGGGTTTCGAGTTTAGGGATTGGGTTTCGGGTTTATTGTTTAAGGTTTTGGGTTTGGGGATTACAGTTTAGGCTGTCGGATTTAGGGTTTGGGGTTTAGGGTTAAGTGTATAGGGTTTAGGGTGTAGGGTTTTTGGTTAACCTGATAGGGCTTAGGGTTTCGAGTTTCGGGTTTGTTGTTTATGGCTTTGGGTTTGGGGTTTAGGGTTGGCGTTTGGGGATTAGGGTTTGGGGTTTAGGGTTTGGTGTTTATAGTTTGGCGTTTAGGATTTAGGGTTTAGGGTTTAGGGTTTAGGGTTTGGAATTTTGGGTTTGGGCAGGTTTAGGGTGTGGGGTTTGGAATTACGGTTTGGGGTTAATGGTTTAAGATTTTGGGTTTGGGCAGGTTTAGGGTGTGGGGTTTGGAATTACGGTTTGGGGTTTGGGTTTCAGTGTTAAGAGTTTAGGGTTTCGGTTTTAGGGTTTCCAGTGTCCGATATCGGGTTTAGGGTTTAGGGCTTATGGTTTAGGGTTTGGGGTTTGGGTTAAGGGTTAGCGGTTTAGGGTTTGGAGTTTTAGGTTTGGGGTATACGGTTAGGGTTTGTAGTTTAGGGTTTGGGGTAAGGGTTTAGGGTTTGGGGTTTGGGGTTATGGGTTTAGGGTTTCGAGTTTCGGGTTTCGAGTTTATGGTTTATGGTTTATGGTTTGGGGTTTAGGGTTAAGGTTTGGGGTTTAGGGTTTAGGGTTAGGGTTTGGGGTGTAGGAATTGGTGTTTAGGGTTTAGGGTTTAGGATTTTGAGGTTTATGGTTTAGGGTTTAGTGTTTTAGGGTTTAGGGTTTAGGGTTTAGAGTTTTAGTTTAGGGTTTAGGGTTTGGGGTTTAGGGTTTATGGTTTGGCATTTAGGGTTTGGGGTTAGGGGTATAGGGTTTTGGGTTTTGGGTTTTGGGTTTATGGATTAGGGTTTAGGGTTTATGATTTGGGGTTTGGGGTTGATGGCTTAGGGTTTAGGGTTTGGGGTTTAATTCTTTAGGGTTTGGGGATTGGGGTTATAGGTTAGGGTTTGGAATTTATGGTTTGGGGTTTACGTTTCAGGATTTAGGGTTTAGAGTTTAGCGTTTACGGTTTAGCATTTCGGGTTTCGGGTTTATGGTTTAGAATTTTGGGTTTGGGGTTTAGGGTTAGAGTTTAGGGTGTAGGGTTTGCGGTTTAGGGTTTGGGGTTTAGGGTTTGGGGTTTGGGGATTATGGTTTTGGGTTTGGGGTTTAGGGTGAAGGGTTTAGGGTCTAGGGTTTAGGGTTTGGGGTTTGGGGTTTATGATTTAGGGTTGGGGTTTAGGGTTTGGGGTTTGGGGTTAAGGGTTTGAAGTTTATGGTTTAAGGTTTTGGGTTTGGTGTTTACGGTTAAGGGTTTCGAGTTTCGGGTTTTGTGTATATGGTTTAGGGTTTCAGGTTTTGGGTTAAGGGTTTTGAGTTTAGCGTTTAGAGTTTTGGGTCTGAGGTTTATTGTTTAGGGTTTTGGGTTTGGTGTTTAGGGTTAGGGTTTGGGGTTTAGGGTTTCAGGTTTAGGGTTTAAGGTTTAGGGTGAAGGGTTTAAGGGTTACAGTTTAGGGTTTAGGTTTTATGGTTTAGGGTTTAGGGTTTAAGGTTAGGGTTTGGGGTTTAGGATTAGGGATTATGGTTTAGGGTTTGGGGTTTGAGGTTTAAGGTTTAAGGTGTAGGATTTAGGGTTTAAGGTTTGGGGATTAGGTTTTATGTTTTAGTGTTTAGGGTTTAGGGTTTAGGGTTTAGAGTTTAGTGTTTCAGTGTTTAGGGTTTAGGGTTTAGTGTTTAGGGTTGAGGGTTCAAGGTTTTGGGTTTCATGGTTTAGGGTTTAGGGTTTAGGATTTAGAGTTTAGGGTTTCAGGGTTTAGGGTATAGAATTTAGGGCTTAGGGTTAAGGGTTTAGGGTTTCGGTTTGGGGTTTAGGGTTTAGGGGTTTATGGTTTGGGCTTTAGGGTTTGGGGTTAGGGTTTGGGGTTTAGGGTTTAAGGTTTGTGGTTTAAGGTTTAGGATTTGGAATTTAGGGTTATAGGGTTTAAAGTTTAGGGTTTAGGGTCTAGGGTTTAGGGTTTGGGCTTTAGGGTAAGGTTTGTGGTTTTGGGTTTGGGGTTTATGGTTTGGGGAATAGAGTTTGGGTTTTAGGGTTTGGAATTTAGGGTTTAGGGTATAGGGTTTAGTGTTTAGGCTATTGTGGTTTAAGGTATAGGGTTTAGGGTTTAGGGTTTCAAGTTTAGAGTTTGTGTTTTATGGTTTATGGTTTAGTGTTTAGGGTTTTAGGGTTTTAGGGTTTAGGGTGTAGGGTTTAGGGTGTGAGGTTTGGGGTTTATGGTTTAAGGCTTTGGGTCTTGGGTTTAGGGTTAAGGTTTCGTGTTTAGTGTTTTGGGTTTGGGGTTCAGGCTATAGGGTTTAGGGTTTGGGGTTTGGGGTTAAGGGTTTAGGGATTATGGTTTAGGGTTTTCGATTTGGGGTTTAGGGTTAGGGTTTCGGGTTTAACTCTTGGGGTTACGGTTTGGGGTTGTGGGTTTGTCGTTTATGGTTTGGGGTTTAGGGTTTGGGGTTTAGGGATTATAGTTTAGGGTCTAGTGTTTGGGATTTATGGTTTAGGGTTTAGGGTTTGGGGTTTAGGGTTAGGGTTTAGGGTTTAGGGTTTGGTGTTTATAGTTTAGGGTATACGGTTTGTGGTTTAGGGTTTAGGGTTTAGGGTTTAGGGATTAGGTTTTACAGTTTAGAGTTTAGGGTTTAAGGTTTGGGGTTTAGGGTTTAGGGTTTAGGGTTTAGGGTTTCGGGTTTCGAGTTAAGGGTTTGGGGTTAACAGTATGGGGTTTAGGTTTTAGGATTTAGGGTTTCGTGTTTAGAGTTTGGGGTTTGGGGTTCAGGCTTTACGGTTTAGGGTTTCGGGTTTGGTGTTAAGGGTATAGGGTTTAGGGTTTCAGGTTTTTGGTTTCAGGGTTAGGGTTTAGGGTTTAGGTCTTAGGGTTTGCGGTTGGGGTTTTTCGGTTTGGGGTTTGGGGGTTAGGGAGTGGGGTTTCGGGTTTATTGTTTAAGGGTTTGGGTTTGGGGATTAGGGTTTAGGGTTTTGGGTTTAGGGTTAAGTGTATAGGGTTTAGGGTTTGGGGTTTATTGTTTAGGGCATTGGATTTGGGGTTTAGGGTTAGTGTTTGGGGATTAGGCTTTTTGTTTAGGAGTTAGGGTTTAGGGTTTAGGGTTTAGGAAGGTTTATGGTTTAGGGTTTACGATGTGGGTTTTGGGGTTAGGGTTTGGGGTTTATGGTTTAAAGTTTAAGGTTTTGAGTGTGGGGTTTAGGGTTTAAGGTTTCGAGTTTAGGGTTTGGGGTTTGGGGTTTGGGTGTCAGCATTAAGGGTTTAGCATTTCGGTTTTAGGGTTTGGGGTTAAGGGTATAGGGTTTAGAGTTTTCGGTTTCCAATTTCGAGTTTACGGTTTAGGGCTTAGGGTTTGGGGTTTGGGGTTATGGATTAGCAGTTAGGGTTTAGAGTTTTGGGTTTAGGGTATACGGTTAGGGTTTGGGGTTTAGGGTTTTGGGTTTATGGTTTATGGTTTGGGGTTTCAGGTTTAGGGTTTCGGGTTTATGGTTTATGGTTTGGGGTTTGGGTTTAAGGTTAAGGTTTCGGGTTTCGGGTTTCGGGTTTCGGGTTTAGTGTTTATGGTATAGGGTTTATGGTTTGGGGTTTAGGGTTTTAGGGTTTAGGGTTTTGGGTTTAGAGTTTCGGAATAGGGTTTAGCGTTTGGGTTTTAGGGTTTATGGTTTAGGGTTAATGGATTGGCGTTTAGGGTTTAGGGTTAAGGTTATAGGGTTTAGGTTTTGGGGTTTAGGGTTTAGGGTTTAGGGTTTAAGGTTTAGGGTTTAGGGTTTAGAGTTTACAGTTTACGGTTTGGGGTTTAGGGTTTATGGCATAGGGTTTAGGGTTTGGGGATTAAGGTTAGGGTTTGGGGTTTAGAGTTTGGGGTTAGGGGTAAGGGTTTGGGGTTTAGAATTTGGCATTTATTGTTTGGGGTTTATGTTTTAGGGTTTAGGGATTAGGGTTTAGGGTTTGGGGTTTGGGGTTTACGAGTTAGGGTTTGGGGTTTAAGGTTAGGGTTTGGGGTTTATGGTTTTGGGTGTAGAATTTATGGTTTCAAGTTTAGGGTTTAGGGTTTAGGGTTTTATGGTTTTGGGTTTAGGGTTTAGGGTCTAGGGTCTAGGGTTTAGGGTTGAGGGTTTTGGGGTTTAGGGTTCAGGGTTCAGGGTTTTGCAGTTTAGGGTTTAGGGTTTATGGTTTTAGGGTTAGGGGTTTCGGGTTTCGGTTTAGGGTTTAGGGTGTAGGCATTTGGGTTTTGGGTTAAGGGTTTAGGGTTTTGGGTTTGGGTTCACGATTTAGGGTTTCGGGTTTCGAGTTTTGTGTTTTGGGTTCAGGGTTCAGGGTTCAGGGTTTAGGGATTGGGGTTCAGGGGTCAGGGTTCAGGGTTTAGGGTTTAGGGTTTAGAGTTTGGGGTTAAGTGTTTGGGTATATGGTTTAAGGTTTTGAATTTGGGGGTTAGGGTTAGTGTTTGGAGTTTAGGGTTTGGGGTTTATGGTTTGGGGTTAATCCTTTAGGGTTTGGGGATTGGGGTTCAAAGTTAGGGTTTATGATTTATGGTTTGGGGTTTAGGTTTCAGGGTTTAAGGTTTAGCGTTTAGCATTTCGGGTTTGGGTTTGGGGTTTATGCCGGACCTCCTGTCGTTTAGGGTTTAGGGTTTGGGGTTTAGGGTTTAGCGTCATGGTGAGTTTCTCTTGTTCCTCTTTTTCTTTGTTTTTTCTCTTTCGAATTTTGATCTATTGTTTCTTCCTCTTTTTGAATGATTATTTCTCTTGTTACCTTGTGCAATCATTCTGATTATCTAATTTCTTGTTTCTCTAAGGATCCTTTGTTTCTCTTTCGAATGATAATTTTTTGTTTCCTATTTCATATTTCGTTTTCTCTCTTTTCATACTTTGTTTCTTTTTTTTTTCTTTAGTTTTATATGGTTGTCATGTACATATATATTATATAAGGAAAAATGAAAGAATGCTTTGTTAATAATGAAGCCAAAAATGTAGACATGTAAGGACAAAGTCACACTTTGCCTCTGTTGGTATCCTATTTTTTTTTCTTTTTCCTTCTCTTGTTGGGATCTTTTTCATTCTCTTCTCTTGGCATATAGTTGTTAAATTTGAATTGTAATTTCCTTTTCATAATATAGATGTCATTGTCATCACCTAATCCAACTCAAGAAACCCCGGAATCTAACCCGAATTCATCATCACTACAAACACAAAGCAATAGTTCCAGGGGCAAGTCTGATCCAGCTTGGGGGCATTGTAGATTTAGTGATGAGACTACGGCAAAGAAGCATTTGAATTTTATGTTTTGCAGCAAGATATTTAAAGGAGGTGGGATTAATCGAATTAAACAATATTTAGCGGGGATTAAGGGAGATACTGAGTCTTGCAAGAAGGTCCCCACTGATGTCGGGTTTCAACTGCATGATAATGTTGTAAATTTTAACCAAAGAAAACGGAAGGCACAAGAAGAAGTGCGAGAAAGCACTCATAATTCCCAAGACCAAGAGCATGAAGTGCACCATAATAATGAAGAGGTTCAAGAGATAGGGAGTTCTAGGCTTTGTTTGGGAATTAAGAGGGGAAGGGAAGGGGAGGGGAAGGGAAGGTTAAGCTTCCATATGTCCTCCCCTTGTTTGGTGATGATACCTCCTCTAAAATTTTCTAAATTGGAGTATCTTGAATTTGTGAAGGGGAAGGATAATGGAGGGTTAAGGATTAATCTTCCATTATCTTCCCCTCCAATTTTCATCTTCCCAAACAAGGAGAAGATATCTTAATAGTCTCCCCTTCCCTCCCCTTCTCCTCCTTAATCCTCAATCCAAACATACCCCTAGGGGTAAAGGAAAAGATCAGGGGAAGAGCACTAGTAGTGGTTTATCTACATATTTTATGCCTAGAACAACTCCAGGGGCACAACCAACTTTAAAAAGTGTCTTACAAAGTAAGGAAGCGAGAGAAAGATGGGATTTGGCTATTTCAAAATGGATGGTTGATGCTTGTTTACCATTTAATGCTTTTAACTTTGTTTATTATCAACCGATGATTGATGCTATTGCAGGTATGGAAGCTGGATATAAGGGTCCTAGTGCTTTTAGCCTTCGCCTTAATTTATTGAAGAAAAATGTGGGCGATGTAAAATGTCATGTTAATAGCGTTCGTTCAATCTGGAGGGAGACGGGATGCACTATTATGACTGATGGGTGGACTGATCAACGTAGAAGAACTTTAATCAACTTCCTTGTGTATTGTCCAAAAGGGACTGTGTTCTTAAAATCTGTTGATGCTTTTTATGCATCCAAGACATCTGAAAATCTATTTAAGCTTTTTCAAGAAGTTGTCATGTATGTTGGAGTTGAAAATGTTGTTCAGGTAGTTACTGATAATGCTACGAATTATGCATTAGCTGGTTGAATGTTTGAAACTGAATTTCCAACTCTTTATTGGTCCTCCTTGTGCGGCCCATTTATATAATTTAATGTTGAAAGATATTGGAAAGGTTGTCTGAAGTCAATGAAGTTGTAGATCATGCAAAAAAATTAACAAAATTCATTTTTAATCATTGTTTTGCATTGCATTTTGATGAGGACTCATACTGGTGGTAGAGAAATACTACGTCCAGCTCCTACTCGCTTTGCCACCAATTTTGTTGCATTGCAAAGCATTTAGGTTCAAAAGGATGCTTTAAGAGCGATGGTTACTTGCAGAGAATGGACAACCTCATCGTTTGCTAGGGAGAGCAAATCTAAAAAGTTTGTGGATGGTGTCCTAGATTCAGGTTTTTGGAAAAACTGATCTACTATTGTCAAGCTTACAGAGCCTCTAATTCGGGTATTGCGCATTGTGGATTGTGAAGAAAAACCAGCCATGGGTTTTTTATATGCAGCCTTTCATAATGCAAGAGAAGAAATGATTAAGAGATTTCGAAGAAGAGAAAAGGGTGATAGAGCCTTATTTGAAAATCATTGATAGGCGCTGGGATAAGCAACTCTACAAAAAATCTTCATGCAACTGGTTTTTCGTTCAATCCAGAGGTACCATTATGACACCAACGAGATGGAAAAGCATAAGATTGCCATCTCTGGGGTTTTGGATGTCATTGAGAGATATGCTCACAATGATAGAGCATTGGAAGAAAAGTTGAATGAGGAGGTTACAATCTTTAGAAATGTAGAAGGAGATTTTGGGAGAAGGCTTGCAGTAAATAGTCGTAACACAAAAATGCCAGGTAATATCTTTATTCTTTAATTACTTTTTGTTTTTAATGTTATTTGTTAAGTTAAATATGTACTAATATAACTAAGTTTTTAGATGAATGGTGGAAATTGTTGGCGCAAAGTGCACCAAATTTACAAAAGCTTGCGGTTCGTGGTTTACGTCAAACATGTAGTTCTTCTGGTTGTGAGAGGAATTGGAGTGTCTTTGAACATATTCATTCAAAGAAGAGAAATAGATTAGAACAACAAAAACTCAATGATCTTGTATATGTTCATAGAACTTGAGGTTACAAAAAAGGTATTCTTTATTATTTATATTAGAATCATGAGAATTGATATTTAGTTTTTATTACAAAGATTAATAATATGCATTTATAAATATCTGCAATTACAGGAAACAATTAAGAAAAAGGCCTTATGATCCTATTAGTTTTGAAAGTTTTGAAGAAAATGCTGATTGTGTATTAGAGGATGAGCCACCAACCCTAACTGTGGATGAAATAGAAGCTCGTAATCGTGAGCTTCCTGAGTGTAGCATTGAAGAAAACCATCCTTATATTGGTTTGTATTTCCGAATTCTAATTCTTACAAGTATTTTAGTTATTTAAATTTAATGAGGAATTTTAATTTAGGTTATTTATTCTTGCTTTGCAGAACTAAATTTGGATGACCTTGTTGATCATGATGATGATGATGGTGATGATGTTGGAAATGATAATGATGGTGGAAATTTGGAAAATATAGCATTGTTTGATACTTTTAATGTTTGATTTTATTAGTTAATTAAATTGGCAAGCTTTTGGATTGTTTGATATAAGTTGGAGTTGTTTGAGTTATGGCTTATTTGATATTTTCAAGTTTGAAGTGTTAGATGTTTCTTATTTAAGTTTCATATGTGGGATCAAAACTTATGATGTTGAATTATAATTACTTATGAATTTTGATACTTTGATGTGTTAGTACTTTGTTGACACTTGACATGTGTGTTCTCAACTTATTATGTTTAGTTTCAGCCTTGGATATGAATCATAATTGCTTATGATGTGTTTTTTTATATTTATTTAGATGATTTATGCATAGGTATATATATATTCTCATTTTTTTTAACTTTGACCGGGCTAACCAGGATTTTAGTGACCCAATGGTTGAAACCAGTGACCCAGACCCAAGCCTTTAGCCAGCTTGATGACCGGTCTAGG
>JAAIUW010000021.1:0-34779 GCA_014851425.1 Senna tora | reverse complement strand
CCGGTTGGTGTTTCGGAAACCTGATATTCGTTAGTTTTCGCCAATGAGTGTTTCAAAAACTTGATTTTCTTGTTTATCAGTTTTCGCCGATGAGTGTTTCGAAAACTTGATATTCATTAGTTTTCACCAATGAGTGTTTTGAAAACTTGATTTTCTTGTTTATCAGTTTCCGCCAATGAATGTTTCGAAAACTTAATTTTCTGTTAATCAGTTTTCGCCGGTTAGTGTTTCCAAAACATGGTATTCATCAGTTTTGTAACAACCGCTCTTTCTAAGTGATATAATGATTGTTTGCTAGAAGAATTAAATGTTTGTAATTGTGTGACATTGCTTGTTGTATTTAGAAAGCATATAGAAATGCATTATTCTAAGAAAAGAGGGTGGGAAGGATCTAAAAGATAGAGACTAAAGTGAAAGGAAAAAGTAGTGTGTGATGGTGAGAAGTGAATTTTCTCCCTAAGAGGTTTGTGATACCTCTTATAAGCTAGAGCAACCAGCACACACACACTCACCAATTTTCCCACCAACCTAGAGAGAGAGAGTTAGAGAGAAGAGAGAGAAACTTGAAGGGGAGCTTGGAGACCAAAGGGGTGATTCAAGCTAGGAGAATTCGATTTGAGCTAGGATCAAACCGTAGAAACTCAGCTGAACACCAACAACACAAGATTTGAGCTTTAAACAAGGTAATCAAACTACCAACCTCTCACTTTTTTCGGATTAAGGATTTCAAGAAAATGGCCAAAACCTAGCTTTTGAATTTTAGGCCATTTGAGAGGAAAAATCTGCTTCCTCATGTTTTATGAAATTAGATGGATGTTAGATGATTATTTGCATGTCTTGATTTAGCTGGAAATTAGATAATTTAGAAGGGTTTTGGAAATGGGTTTGGGTTTGAGAGAAAACCATGATTTGAGCTAGTTTAATCTTGTTTTTGGACAAGTTTTCATGGGTTTTGATGCATAAATAATGGGGATTAAGTTCCACTTTTGGTTTTCAAGTTTTGGGGCTTTTTTGGACAAAATGAAGCTTTTAAAAACATTTCCGCCTGTATCAGCCGGCTGATAGCTAGAATAGCCGGCTGATGTGTTCATAAATTGCCCAGAAAACTTTCCAGAATAAGAACCGCCGGCTGATGCGTTTATTTTTCCCAAAATGTTCATATTTTTGCCCAGAAATTTCCAGAATAAGAATAGCCGGCTGATGGCTTAAGAACAGCCGGCTGTTGTACTTTTAAGGTGGCTAAAAAAGCTCTACAGAGAGCTATCAGCTGGCTGATAGGTCCTAACAGCCGGCTGATAGTTCTCTGGAAAATTTTGTTTTTCAAATTTAAAGGCCAATCGGCCGGCTGATGGCTCCAATCAGCCAACTGATAGACCCCGTTTTGCATAGTGAACTTAATCACTTTAAAATGAGGTTTTAAACTCCTAATTTCATTCTCAAACATAATGATCTATGTTTATAAAGTAATATGAGCTACGAGCAGAGAGAAATAAGATAGAAAAGAGAAGAGTAAGTATCTAGTGTGTATGCTTTGAAAATGAAAAGGTCCATAATCCAATGTTCAACTGTTGGTATGGGGCAACCGTTGACTTTCCACGGTTGTGTCTTGTTTTAGGATGGTAAAACATCCAATTGACCAAGTAAAGCTCTACGAAAACACCGTGTTGCTTATTGAATTTAAAGTTGGTGGACCAAAGTATTAAAATCGGGCCATATACTTAAAGCTTGGATAACCAAAATTGAGACCTATCCATTTTACGTTATACTCACTTAGATAGCATACAAGAAGGGAGCATCTACATATATAAATATGAGAAGAACCGTTAAAAAGAGACGGGGACCCCTAAATCAAAAAGAGAAACCCGTTATGATAGACGAGGACCTTTAAGTTTAAGAGGAGAAGAACCGTTAGCAAGGGACGGGGACCTCCAAATTCTAAGTAGAAGTGACTCCCTGGCTAAATAGAACCAATCAGAAGTAGAGACGATCCATCAGTTAAAGGATGGTGATCTATAAACCAAAATAGTACTCGGATCCACTAAGGGACACTCCAGATAGTACACAGAATAGAAATAGCTTGATTGCAATAGGTTCTTATCTTTTATATGCAAATAGAAATAGTTTATGCTCATATTTATGTTTAAGAAAAGTATTCCATTCCATTTCACATGCCCAGTTTTGTATGAATTTCCATGCTATAAGTTTTCCTCAGAGTATCACATGCATGAATTTTAAGTTAAACATCACATCCATGTTTCATATGTATGATGAGAAAGGAACTGCAATGATTTTCTGTGCAAGGCACAGTGGTACACAACGACGAGTTTATAAACAGGTAGTTTTTTATTACTGGGGTTTATCCTCATTACGTTTGTGTGTATCAGCTAACTAGGTACCTGGATGCCTATAAGACGAGACAGGAGCGATGGGTAGCTCAACCTTTTGAGAAGAAAGATTCTAGAGTTAGAACCTGAGAGATTGAACCCAAACATGTGTTTCTTAATTATTCAACGGGCAAAAACTTAAAATAAATTCGGGTAGAAGTAGTAGTAACACGCCGGTTCTAGATCAAAGATATGTTCTATATTACAAAACTATGGTTTCTAAAGGGTCTGGAACTGGGGTTTTACGGTTATGGGATCAGAGCCTACTGTATGTTTGCTAGAACTAGCCAGAGAAGTTTAAACTAAGAAATTAGGATGTAGGTTCCTTATAAGAAAGCCTAAATCTAGTTAGTTAACAGAATGTACATAATGTAACTCTCTTCTATTCTGGTTTGACTTGAGGAATGGAGTTTAGAGTGGGTAACTGACATTTCTTTTTGAGTCGTACCATCTCTATAATTCAATTGATATTGAGATGTCAATATTGTGTGTTTTGTAGAGTGATCTACGGCTCAAAGAAGTGATGCTGGAAATCGCCGAAGAGCTGAGGCTAATCCAAATGGTGATGTACAGACTATGAGGGTGATAGCATGGGCCATGAGAGAACAGACCAATGCCACCACTCAAATTTTGTGACATATGCAAGAGGAAAGGGATCATAGGCCACTAACTCGAGCAAATGAGGCTGATGCGTGTCGTGGATGGGCTGAGTTTCAAAATGCTAGACCACCTACCCTTAGGGGCAAATTTAACCCAATCCTAGCTGAGGGATGGTTGAAAGAGTTAGAAAAGATATTTAAGGTGTTGAAGTGTACTGAAGAGTAGAAAGTTGAGTTTACCATCTATATGGTTGCCAGAGAGGCTAAACATTGGTGGTGGGAAGCTCAACAACTGATAGAGGCACAAGATGTTCAATTAACACGGGATACCTTCAAGACTGCATTCTTGGAGAAATACTACCCCATGAGTGTGAGGAACCACGAAGGAGATAGAATTCATGCAGATAACGCAAGGAAATATGCCATTCGAGGAGTTCATTGCCAAGTATGAGGAGTTGTCCAAATTCTCTCGGACTTGAGACACAGTCCAGATGAAGCATGGAAGGCTATGCATGTGACATCGGCCTTGAATATCGCCATGCGAAATGTAGTTGCTCCACTTGCGATTAAGAGTTATGCGGAACTGGTAGACAGCATGCCGCATAGTTGCTTTAAACATTGAGGGATCTGAGAGAATAAACAGAAAGTTAATTTGAACAAGAGACCGTGACTTCTCTAAAGGCGGAAACAACAAGGCAAGAAGCCTATGTTGGAAATAATGTACCAAATCCTTGCTCCAAGTGTGGAAGAAGTAATGGAGGCAAACCGTGTTTTTTGGACAAAGTGGTTGCTATAATTGTGGGAACCCGGACACTTTGCTAAGGATTGTTCCCAACCGAAGAAGACAGGTGATTAAGCAAAACCTCCCCTAAAGGGAGTGTCTTCACTCTCAAGGGCAATGAGCAGATGAATCCGATGATCTTATCGCAGGTATAGGTTTGATAACATGGTAAATCTTTGAGTGTACTGTTTTGATTCGAGTGCTATGCACTCTATTATTAGTTCTAAATGTATGAAGGAATTGAAATTGCCAGTAACTACTCTTCCTTTTGATTTAGCAATTTCTACTTCCTACGGGAGAATGTGTTGTGAACTTCTTTAATTGTTTAAATTGCCCAATCATTGTGGAGAATAGATCTCTTCAATGTAATTTAATATGCATGAATTTGACAGTATTGATGTCATCTTAAGAATGAACTAGTTGTCTGAAAATCACGTGGTCCTAAATTGTTGTGATAAGTATGTGAACTTTTTATAGATGCCATACCTTCAATAAAAGAAATGAGGAGAAAGTTCAAAGAATGAACTTCTTATATTCCACGAAGTTGAAATTCAACATAAACTCAATTATATTTCTGTAGTTACAGATTACCCAGATGTCTTTCCAGAGGAGATACCTAGTCTTCCTCCTGAGAAGAGAAGTTGAGTTCTCTATAGAGTTAGTCCCAGGGACGGGACCAATCTCTATAGCACCATATAGAATGTCCCCTCCAGAATTGAGTGAGTTGAAAAATCAGATAGAGGATTTGCCTAAACAAGCAATTTATCCGACCTAGTGCATCACCATGGGGTGCACCGGAATTATTTGTAAAAAAGAAAGACGGGACTTTTAGGATGTGTATAGATTATAGATAACTCAACTGGTAACTGTTAAGAACAAGTATCCAGTCCCTAGGATAGACGATCTTCTCGATCAATTAAGAGGTGCCACAGTGTTTTCAAAGATGTGATTTGAGGTCGGGGTACCATCACATCAGAGTCAGGCAGAGGACATCCCTAAGAACTGCCTTTAGGACAAGGTATGGGCATTATGAATTTCTTGTAATGCCTTTTGGTCTGACCAATGCCCCAGCTGTCTTTATGGATTACATGAATCAACATCTTTAGACCCTACCTCGATCAATTTGTAGTAGTGTTTTATTGATGACATTCTAGTGTACTCTAGAAGAGGGAAGAACAATGAAGTTCATCTTAGAATTGTGCTGCAAGTGCTTAGGGAGAAGCAATTGTAACGAAAAACTATCTAAGTGTGAGTTTTTGGTTAGATGAAGTCAAATTCCTAGGTCATGTGATTTCTAAGGATGGAGTAGCAGTAGATCCCCTGTAAGACGGATGCAGTAGCTAAATGGGAAAGACCAAAAACAGTGACTGAAATTCGTAGTTTTCTTGGATAGCCGGTTACTATAGGAGGTTCATTCAAGGGGTTCTCGCAAATTGCGTTACCCATGACGAGGTTGACACGGAAGGGAGTGCCTTTTGTTGGACCTTAGTGTGTGGAGTAGTTTTCAAAACACTGAAGGAAAGGTTAACTACCACACCGGTATTAGCTATTCCCGATCCTCTAGGTCAGTTTGAGTTGTATACTGACGCCGTCTAAAAAGGGGATAGGTTGTGTCCTAATGCAAGACAAGAGGGGTAGTAGACTATGCATCTAGACAGTTCGTCCGCATGAGGAAGAATTATCCGACTCATGATCTAGAGTTAGCAGCCATTATGTGTGCCTGAAGATATGGGAGGCATTATCTTATGGGATCAAGTTTGGAGATATTTAGTGACACAAAATTCTCAATATCTCTTGACCAAAAAGAATTTAAACATGAGACAGAGGGAGATGGATGGAGTTCTTAAAGGACTTTGATTTGATTGAAGTACCATCCAGGTAAGGCAAATGTGGTTGCTGCTGCCTTGAGTAGAAAATCTCTTCATATGTCTCATTTGATGATCAATGAATTGAGGCTATTGAAAAGTTTAGAGATTTGAATTTATCCACTCTAGTTTTGCATGATAGTTTGTGCTGTGAGTCAATTGAAGATTAGTAATGTGACCTTAGGGCTCAAATATTAGAAACTCAAAAAGAGATGAATGTCTTGAAGTCTAAAGGACCCAAGAGAATGCGTTAGGTCATCTGATGGAGTCTTAAACCTTTCAAGGGTAGAGTTTATGTCCCAAGCCATTGGAGGACTAAAGGGATAAAGTGTTAGAGGAAGAACACAGAGTAACTATCTGTGCATCCAGGTTCACTAAGATGTACCAAGACCTCAAGAAGAGATTTGGTGGCCAGGTCTGAAAAGAGACATAGCAGAGTATTCTCTAAATGGCTTACGTATCAGCAGTGAAGATTGAACATCAGAACCTGCGGGGCTGGTTACAACCCTTAGACATTCAGATGGAAATGAGATCAAATTTCCATGGATTTTGGTCGTAGGTTTGCCTAGAACTCAATCAAGAAATGACGCTATTTGGGTGATAGTAGACAGATTAAGTAAATCCGCACATTTCCTACCAATCAAGAGCAGTTTCTCACTAGATAGGTTAGCTCATTTGTACATACAAGAGATAGTGAGGTTGCATGGAGTGCCATCTAGCATTGTCTCAGATAGAGACCCTAGATTTACATTCTAGATTTTGGAAAGCCTTGCAGGAAGCATTCGGCATCAAGCTGAATTTAGTACTGCATATCATCCTCAGAACGAGGGACAGACTGAGCCAACCATTCAAACTTTAGAGACATGTTGAGGGCATGTGCTCTAGAACAAAGGGAAGTTGGGATAGAAACATTCCTTTAGGGGAATTTGCTTACAACAATAGTTTTCACTCCAGTATAGGAATGGCTCCATATGAGGCATTGTATGGAAGAAAGTGTAGGTCGCCAATCTGTTGGTATGAGACCGGGGAGAGGCAACTGGTAGCTCCTGAACTAGTTCAAGAAAACCACTGATCAAATAAAATGATCAGAGAGAAAATGAGAAAGGCTCAAGGATAGGCAAAAGAGTTATGCTGATAAGAGAGGAAATCACTAGAATTTAAGGAAGGGGGATCACGTCTTCCTCAAAGTCTCTCCAATTACAGGTATTGGTAGGGCTATAAAGTCAAGAAGTTAAACCCATGATACATAGGACCCTATCAAATTTTGAAAAGAATCGGTTCATTTGCTTATCATATTGCATTACCTACTTTTTTTGTCAAATCTTAACAAGTGTTTCATGTGTCACAACTTAGAAAGTATATTCCAGATCCTTCACATGTTTTAGATGTAGAACAGATACAATTCAAAGAGAATCTGACTTACTACTTCTAGAACGATAAGGATCATTGGTTCGGATGTCAAGCAATCGAGAAATCGGACTATCCTTTAGTGAAGGTTTATGGGATTGACTCTTCTCCCCAAGAGGCAACTTGGGAGAAGGAAGAGCTTATGAAACAATCGCATCCCGAACTATTTGTATGAATAGGTAAGTTTTCAAATTTCGAGGACGAAATTTTAATAAGGAGGGGGGATTGTAACATCCGCTCTTTCTAAGTGATATAATGATTGTTTGCTAGAAGAATTAAATGTTTGTAATTGTGTGACATTGCTTGTTGCATTTAGAAAACATATAGAAATGCATTATTCTAAGAAAAGAGGGTGGGAAGGACCTAAAAGATAGAGACTAAAGTGAAAGGAAAAAGTAGTGTGTTCGGGTGTGAAGTGAATTTTCTCCTTAACAGGTTGGTGATACCTCTAATATGCTAGAGCAACCAGGATACACACACAAAAACCAATTCTCCCACCAACCTAGAGAGAGAGAGAGTTAATGAGAAGGGAGAGAAACTTGAAGGGAGCTTGGAGACCAAAGGAGTGATTCAAGCTTGGAGAATTCGATTTGAGCTAGGATCGAACCGTAGAAACTCAGCTGAACACCAGCAACCTAAGCATTTGCTGCTTCAAACACAGGTAATTAAACTACCAACCTCTCACTTTTTCGCGTATCTTAAGGATTTCAAGGAAAATGGCCAAAACCCTAGCTTTTGAATTTTGGGCCATTTGACGAGGAAAGAAACCTGTCTTCCTTAATGTTTTATGAAATTAGATGTATAGTTAGATGCTGATTTTGCCAATGTCGGATTCCGGATTATAGCCTTGCGAAATTAGCAGTAATTTAGAAGAGGTTTTTTTTTGGAAATGGGTATGGGTTTGGAGAAAAACCATGATCTTGAGCTAGTTTAACTCTTGTTTTTGGACAAGTTTTTTCATGGGTTTGATGCAATAAATAATAGAGATTACGTCCACTTTTTGGTTTTTCAAGTTTTTGGGGCTTTACTTTGGACAAAATGAAGCTTTTTTAAAACATTTTCCGCCCCGTATCAACCGGCCTCATGTGTTCATAAATAGCCCCAGAAAAATGTCCAGAATAAGAAATCCGGATGATGCATTTATTTTTCCAGAATGTTCATATTTTTTACCAGAAACATCCATATTTGCCTAGAAATTTCCAGAATTAGAACAGCCGGCTGAATGGCTGTAAGAACAACCGGCTGTTGTGCTTTTAAGGTGGCTTGAAAAAGCTCTACAGAGAGCTATTAGTCGGCTGATAGGTCCTAACAGCCGGATGATAGGTATCTAAAAAATTGTTTTTTTCAAATTTAAGGGCCAATCAGCCGGCTTGATGGCCCCAATCAGCCGCTGATAGACCCCCGTTTTGCATAGTGAACTTAATCACTTTAAAAATGATTGTTTTAAACTCCTAATTTCATTCTGAAACATGATGATCTAGTTTATAAAGTAATATGAGCTACGAGTAGAGAGAAATAAGATAGAAAAGAGAAGAGTAAGTAGCTAGTGTGTATGCTTTGAAAATGAAAAGGTCCATAATCCAATGTTCAACTGTTGGTATGGGACGAACCGTTGACTTTCGACGGTGTCTCATGTTTTATAGGATGGTAAAACATTCAATGGACCAAGTAAAGCTCTTCGAAAACACCGTGTTGGTTACCGAATTTTAAGTTGGAGGACCAAAGTATTAAAACCTGGGCCATATACTTATAGCTTGGATAACCAAAATTGGGACCTATTCATTTTACCTTATACTCACTTAGATAGCATACAAGAAGGGGAGCATCTACATATATAAATATGAGAAGAACCGTTAAAAAGAGACAGGACCCCTAAATCAAAAAGAGAAGACCCGTTATGATAGACGAGGACCTCTAAGTTTAAGAGGAGAAGAACCGTTAGCAAGGGACGGGGACCCTCCAAATTCTAAGTAGAAGTGACTCCCTGGCTAAATAGAACCAATCAGAAGTAGAGACGATCCATCAGTTAAAGGATGGTGATCTATAAACCAAATAGTACTCGGATCCACTGGGGGACACTCCAGATAGTACACAGAATAGAAATAGCTTGATTGCTATAGGTTCTTATCTTTTATATGCCACTAGAATTGTATGTATGAGTAATCACTGGGTGGCGCTCTCTATGCTCTTATATTTCTATTTTGATTGTTATTTCTCTACATCTCAGATATATGAGAATATGTGTGGAAGTTGACGCTCATATTTATGTGTAAGAAAATTATGCCCATTCCATTTCACATGCCCAGTTTTGTATGAATTTCCATGCTATAAGTTTTCCTCAGAGTATCACATGCATGAATTTTAAGTTAAACATCACATCCATGTTGTATGTAGTGATGAGAAAGGAATTGCAATGATTTTCTGTGCAAGGCACAGTGGGTACACAACGACGAGTTATAAACATGTAGTTTTTTATTACTGGGGTTTATCCTCATTACGTTGGTGTGTATCAGCTGACTAGGTACCCGGATGCCTATGAGACGAGACAGGGAGCGATGGGTAGCTCATACCTTTTGAGAAGAAAGATTCTAGAAGAAGTTAGAAGTATATAGTTTTAATTTTGTAAACTTATGTATGTACATCCCTTTGAAACCATTAACATTAGTATATCTTTTTTGGAAGGTTTAATGGTATATTTTGTATATTTATATGTACCAAGGGATGAGATACAAATATTTTAATACATGTATGTAAATGTGGATGACAAGTTAGACCTTTCATGAATTAGTAAGTTAAAGGTCATAATCTATATTTGTTAGAAATGTAGATTATCATCTTTACAAAGCTCTATCTATCATGTATGATGTTATAAGTATGTAAGTTTGTGTAAATGTTTATGACTATGTTTATTATGATGTATGCTTCCCGCAGGTAGTTTCGGTATGCGTGAGAGATACCCGTGAGATAGAACCCACAACATTGTGTTGCTTAATTAATCAACGGGTAAAAAGTTAAAATACAATTCGGGTAGAAGTAGTAGTAACACACTAGTTCTAGTGCAAAGATATATTCTATATTACAAAACTCTGATTTCTAAGGGGGTCTAGAACAGGGGTGTTACAGTTATGGTATCAGAGCATACCGTATGGCTAGAATTGACTAGAAAGGTTATCAACTAAGAAATAGGATGTAGATTCCTCATAGAAAGGCCTAGAATCTAGTTAGTTAAACTGAATGTACACAGTGGAACTCTCTTGTATTATGGTTTGACTTGAGCAATGGAGTTTAGAATGGGTAACTACCATTTCTTTTTGAGGTCATATAATCTCTATAATGCAATTGATATTGAGACGTCAATATTGTTTTGTTTTGTAGAGTGAAGTACGGCTCCAAGAAGAGATGCTGGAAATCAACGGGTAAAAAGTTAAAATAATTCCGGTAGAAGTAGTAGTAACACACCGGTCTAGATCCAAGATATATTCTATATTACAAATTCTGATTTCTAAAGGGTCTAGAATTGGGTGGTGTTACAGTTTTCGCCAATGAGTGTTTCGAAAACTAAATTTCTTGTTAATCAGTTTTTCGCCGATGAGGGTTTCAAAAATTGATATTCATCAGTTTTCGTCGATGAGCATTTCGAAACATAATATTCATCAGTTTTCGCAATGAGTGTTTTGATAACTTGATATTGATCAGTTTTTCACCAGTGAGTGTTTCAAAACTTGATATTCATTAGTTTTTGCCTGTGAGTGTTTCGAAAACTTGATATTCATCAGTTTCGCCAATGAGTGTTTCGGAAAACTTGATATTCATCAGTTTTCACCCGATGAGTGTTTCGGATTCTTGATATTCACAGTTTCGCCGATTAGTGTTTCAGAAACTTGATATTCATCAGTTTTCGCCCAATGAGTGTTAAGAAACTTGATTTTCTTGTAATCAAATTTCGCCGATGAGTGTTTCGAAACTTGATATTCATCTGTTTCGTCGGTGAGTGTTTAGAAATCTTGATATCATCAGTTTTCGCCAATGAGTGTTTTGAAAACATGATTTTCTTGTTAATCAATTTTCGTCAATGAGTGTTTTGAAACTTGATTTTCTTGTTAATCAAATTTTGTCGATGTGAGTTTCGAACACTTGATATTCATCTGTCTTTGTCGGTAAGTGATTTCGAAAACTTGATATTCATCAGTTTCGCCAATGAGTGTTTCGAAAACTTGATATTCTTGATAATCAATTTTTTGCGATGAGTGTTTCCGAAAACTTGATAATCATCAGTTTTCACCCATTGTGTGTTTTCGAACACTTGATTTTCTTGTTATTCGGTTTTCGGCGGGTTGTGTTTCGAAAACTTGATATTCGTTAGTTTTCGTAAATGAGTGTTTCGAAAATTTGATTTTCTTTTTAATCAGTTTTGCCCGATGAGTGTTCGAAACTGATATTCATTAATTTTTGCCAAATGACGTGTTTCGAAAACTTGATATTCATTAGTTTTCGCGGTGAGTTTTTTCGGGTAACTTGATATTCATCTATTTTCGCCACTGAGTCTTCGAAAACTTGATTTTCTTGTTAATCAGTTTTTCGTCGATGAGTGTTTCAAAACTTGATATCATCCGTTTTCGCCGATGAGTGTTTGGAAAACTTGATGGTTCATATCAGTTTTCGCCAATGAGTGTTTCGAAAACTGATTTTCTTGTTAATCACCTTTTCGCGATGAGTGTTTCAAAAAATTGATATTCATCAGTTTTCGTCGATGAGCGTTTCGAAAACTTGATATCATCAGTTTTCACCACTGAGTGTTTTCAATCACTGATATGATCATTTTCGCCATGTGAGTGTTTCGGAAATTTGATATTCATTGGTTTTTTGCCGGTGAGTGTTTTCAAAAACCTTGATATTCATCAGTTTTCGCCAAAGAGTGTTTCGAAAACGTGATTTTCTTGTTAATCAGTTTACGCCGTTGAGTGTTTTGAAAACTTTATATTCATCAGTTTTCGCTGATGAGTGTTTCGGAAACTTGATATTCATCAGTTTTCGCCAATTAGTCTTTCGGAAACTTGATATTCATCAGTTTTCGCCAATGAGTGTTCGAAAAATTGATTTTCTTGTTAATCGGTTTTCGCCAATGAGTGTTTCAAAAAGTTGATTTTCTTGTTATTCAAATTTTGTCGATGAGTGTTTCGAAAACTTGATATTCATTTGTTTTCGTCGGTGACTGTTTCGAAAACTTGATATTCATCAGTTTTCGCCAATAAGTGTTTCGAAAACTTGATTTTCTTGTTAATCAGTTTTCGCCAATGAGTGTTTCGAAAACTTAATTTTCTTGTTAATCAAATTTCGTCGATGAGTGTTTTGAAAACCTGATATTCATATGTTTTCGTTGGTTAGTGTTTCGAAAACTTTATAATCATCAGTTTTCGCCAATGAGTGTTTCGAAAACTTGATTTTTTTGTTAATCAAATTTCGCCGATGAGTGTTTCGAAAACTTGATATTCTTATGTTTTCGTCGGTGAGTGTTTCGAAAACTTGATATTCATCAGCTTTCGCCAATGAGTGTTTCCAAAACTTTATTTTCTTGTTAATCAGTTTTCGCCGATGAGTGTTTCGAAAACTTGATATTCATCAGTTTTCGTCGATTAGTGTTTCGGAAACTTGATTTTTTTTTAATCTGTTTTTGCCGAAGAGTGTTTTGAAAGCTTGATTTTCTTGTTAATCAGTTTTTGCCGGTGAGTGTTTCGAAAACTTGACATTCATCAGTTTTCACCAATGAGTGTTTCGAAAACTTGATTTTGTTGTTAATTAGTTTTTGCGAATCAAGTTTTCGAAACACTCATTGGCGAAAGCTGATGAATATCCAGTTTTCGAAACACTCATCGGGGAAAACTAATTAACAAGAAAATCAAGTTTTCGAAACTCTCATTGGCAAAAACTGATGGATATCAAGTTTTCGAAACACTCACCGGCGAAAACATAAGAATATCAAGTTTTCGAAACACTCATCGGCGAAATTGATTAACAAAAAAATCAAGTTTTCGAAACACTCATTGGTAAAAAACTGATGAATATCAAGTTTTCGAAAACTCATCGGCGAAAACTGATTAACAAGAAAATCAAGGTTTCGAAACACTCATTGGCGAAAATTGATGAATATCAAGTTTTCTAAAAACTCACCAGCGAAAACTGATTAACAAGAAAATCAAGTTTTCGAAACACAAATTGG
The DNA here is from genome assembly GCA_014851425.1 of Senna tora. Classification (NCBI taxonomy): domain Eukaryota; kingdom Viridiplantae; phylum Streptophyta; class Magnoliopsida; order Fabales; family Fabaceae; genus Senna; species Senna tora. The sequence continues at coordinate 21,526 of JAAIUW010000021.1, read as the reverse complement.
CGAAAACTGATGAATATCAAGTTTCCGAAACACTAACCGGCGAAAACTGATAAATATCAAGTTTTCGAAACACTCATCGGCAAAAATTAACGAATATCAAGTATTCGAAACACTCATCGGCGAAAACTGATCAACAAGAAAATCAAGTTTTCCAAATACTCATTGGTGAAAACTGATGAATATCTAGTTTTTGAAACACTCATCGGCGAAAGTAATGAATATCAAGTTTTCGAAACACTCATCAGTGAAAACCGATCAACAAGAAAATCAAGTTTTCAAAACACTCATTGGCGAAAACTGATGAATATCAAGTTTCCGAAACACTCACCGGCAAAAACTGATGAATATCAAGTTTACGAAACACTCATCGGCGAAAACTGTTTCACAAGAAAATCAAGTTTTCTAAACACTTAGTAGCGAAGACTGATGAATATCAAGTTTTCTAAACACTCACCAGCGAAAACTGATGAATATCATGTTTTCTAAACACTCATTCGCGAAAAGTGATGAATATCAAATTTTTGAAACACTCACCGGCGAAAACTGATTAACAAGAAATTCAAGTTTTCGAAACACGCATTGGTGAAAACTGATGAATATCAAGTTTCTGAAACACTCACCGGCGAAAACTGATAAATATCAAGCTTTTGAAACACTCATCGGCGAAAACTGATTAACAAGAAAATCAAGTTTTCGAAACACTCATTTGCGAAAACTGATGAAGATCAAGATTTTGAAACACTCATCGGCAAAAACTGATTAACAAGAAATTCAAGTTTTCGAAACAGTCATTGGCGAAAACTTATGAATATCAAGTTTTCGAAACACTCTCGGCGTAAACTGATGAATATCAAGTTTTCGAAACACTCATCGGCGAAAACTGATTAACAAGAAAATCAAGTTTTCGAAACACTCACAGGCGAAAACTTATGATTATAAGTTCTCTAAACACTCACCGGCAAAAACTAATGAATATCAAGTTTTTGTAACATTCAACGGCGAAAACTGATTAACAAGAAAATCATGTTTTTGAAACACTTATTCACGAAAACTGATGAATATCAACTTTTCGAAACACTCACCGGCGAAAACTGATTAACAAGAAAATTAAGTTTTCGAAACACTCATTGGCGAAAACTAATGAATATAAAGTTTTCGGAACACTCATCGGCGAAAACTGATTAAGAAGAAAATCAAGTATTTGAAACACTCATTGGCAAAAATTTATGAATAACAAGTTTACGAAAGACTCACTGGCGAAAACTGATGAATATCAAGTTTTCGAAACACTCATCGGCGAAAACTGATTAACAAGAAAATAATGTTTTCGAAACACTCACTGGCGAAAACTAATGAATATCTATTTTTCTAAACACTCACTGGCGAAAACTGATGAATATCAAGTTTTTGTAACATTCATCGGCGAAAACTCATTAACAAGAAAATCAAGTTTTCAAAACACTCATTTGCGAAAATTGATGAATCTCATGTTTTCGAAACACTCACCAGTGAAAACTGATTAACAAGAAAATTAAGTTTTCGAAACACACACTAGCTAAAACTATTGAATATCATGTTTCCGAAACACTCACCGGCGTAAACTGATTAACAAGAAAATGAAGTTTTCGAAACACTCATTGGAGAAAACTGATGAATATCAAGTTTCCGAAACACTCACCGGCGAATATCATGTTTTCGAAACACTCATCGGCGAAAACTAATTAACAAGAAAATCAAGTTTTCGAAACACTCATTGGCGAAAACTGTTGAATATCAAGTTTTTGAAACACTCACCGGCGAAAACTAATGAATATCAAGTGTTCGAAACGCTCATCGGCAGAAATTGATCAATTTCAAGTTTTCAAAACACTCATTTGCGAAAACTGATTAATAAGAATATCAAGTTTCCAAAATACAAATCGGGGAAAACTGATGAATATCAAGTTTTCGAAACACTCACTGGCGAAAACTGATGTATATCAAGTTTTTGAAACACTCATCGGCGGAAACTGATTAACAAGATAATCAAGTTATCGAAACACTCATTGGTGAAAACTGATGAATATCAAGTTTTCGAAACACTCATTGGAGAAAACTGATTAACAACAAAATCATGTTTTCGAAACACTCACCGGCAGAAACTGATGAATATGAAGTTTTCGAAACACTCGTCGCCGAAAACTGATTAACAAGAATATCATGTTTTTGAAACACTTATTGGCGAAAACTGATGAATATAAACTTTTCGAAACACTCACTGGCGAAAAATGATAAATATCTAGTTTTTGAAACACTCATCGGCGAAAATAGATTAACAAGAAAATCAAGTTTTCGAAACACTCATTGGCAAAAACTGATGAATATCAAGTTTTCGAAACACTCATTGGCAAAAACTGATGAATATCAAGTTTTCGAAACACTTATTGGCGAAAACTGATTAACAAAAAAATCATGTTTTCAAAACACTCATTTTCAAAAACTGATGAATATCAAGTTTTTGAAACACTCACCGGTGAAAACTGATGAATATCAAGCTTCCGAAACACTCATTGGCGAAAACTGATGAATATTAAATTTTCGAATCACTCATTGGCGAAAACTGATTAACAAAAAAATCATGTTTTCGAAACACTCATTTTCAAAAACTGATGAATATCAAGTTTTTGAAACACTCAGCGGCGAAAACTGATTAACAAGAAAATCAAGTTTTTGAAACACTCATTTGCGAAAATTGATGAAGATCAAGATTTCGAAACACACATCGGCGAAAACTATTACCAAGAAAATCAAATTTTCAAAACACTCATTTTCGAAAACTGATGAATATAAAGTTTTCGAAACACTCACCGGGCGAAAGCTGATGTATATCAATTTTTCGAAACACTCATCGGCGAAAACTGAATAACAAGAAAATCAAGTTTTCAAAACACTGATTGGAGAAAATTGATGAATATCAAGTTTTCGAAACTCTCACCGGCGAAAACTGATTAATAAGAAAATCAAGTTTTCGAAACACTCATTGGCGAAAATTGATGAATATCAAGTTCTCGAAACACACACCGACGAAAACTGATGAATATCAAGCTTCCGAAACACTCATCGGCGAAAACTGATTGACAAGAAAATCAAGTTTTCGAAACACTCATTTGCGAAAACTGATGAAGATCAAGATTTCATAAACACTCATCGGCGAAAACTCAGTAACAAGAAAATCCAATTTTCTAAACACTCATTGGCGAAAACTAATAAATATCAAATTTCCAAAACACTTATCGGCGAAAACTGATAAATCTCAAGTTTTCGAAACACTCATCAGCAAAAACTGATTAACAAGAAAATCAAGTTTTCGAAACACTCACAGGCGAAAATTGATGAATATCAAGTTTTCTAAACACTCACCAGCGAAAACTGATGAATATCAAGTTTTCGAAACACTCATCGGCGAAACCTGATTAACAAAGAAAATCAAGCTTTTGAAACACTCGTTGGCGAAAATTGATGAGTATGAAGTTTTCGAAACACTAATCGGCGGGAACTGATGAATATCAAGTTTTCGAAGACTCATCGGCGAAAACTGATTAACAAAAAATCAAGTTTTCGAAACACTCATTGGCGAAAACTGATGAATATCAAGACTTTGAAACACTCACCAGCGAAAACTAATGAATATCAAGTTTTCAATACACTCATCGGCGAAAACTGATTAACAAGAAAATCAAGTTTTCGAAACACTCATTGGCGAAAACTGATGAATATCAAGTTTTCGAAACACTCACCGGCGACAAATGATGAATGTCAAGCTTTGGATACACTCATTAGCGAAAACTGATTAACAAGAAAATCAAGTTTTCGAAACACTCATTTGCAAAAACTGATGAAAATCAAGATTTCGAACACTCATCGGAAAAAACTGATTAACAGAAAATCAAGTTTTCGAAACACTCATTGGCGAAAACTGATGAATGTCAAGTTTCCGAAACACTAATCGGCGAAAAATGATGAATATGAAATTTTCGAAATACTTATCGGGAAAACTGATTAACAAGAAATCAAGTTTTCGAAAAACTCACAAGCGAAAACTGATTAACAAGAAAATCAAGTTTTCGAAACACACTCATTGGCGAAAATTGATGAATAAAAAGTTTTCAAAACACTCACCGGCAAAAACTGACAAATATCAAGCTTTCGAAACACTCATTGGCGAAAACTGATTAAGAAGAAAATCAAGTTTTCGACACACTCATTGGCGAAAACTGATGAATATGAAGTTTCCGAAACACTAAACGGCGAAAACTGATGAATATCAAGTTTTCGAAACACTCATCGGCGACAACTGATTAACAAAAAAATCAAGTTTTCGAAAACCTCCTCGGGGAAAACTAATGAATATCAAGTTTTCGAAACACTCATCGGCGAAAACTGATGAATATCAAGTTTTCGAAACAACTTATCGGCGAAAACTAATTAACAAGAAAATCAAGTTTTCGAAAACCTCATTGGCGAAAACTGTTGAATATCAAGTTTTCGAAACACTCATCGGCGAAAACTGATTAACAGAAATCAAGTTTTCGAACACTCATTGGCGAAAACTGATGAATATCAAGACTTTGAAACACTCACCAGCGAAAACTAATGAATATCAAGTTTTCAAACACTCATCGGCGAAAATTGATTAACAAGAAAATCAAGTTTTCGAAACAAAACTCATTGGCGAAAACTGATGAATATCAAGTTTTCGAAACACTCACCGGCGACAAAATGATGAATATCAAGCTTTGGATACACTCATTGGCGAAAACTGATTAACAAGAAAATCAAGTTTTCGAAACACTCATTTGCAAAACTGATGAAAATCAAGATTTCGAAACACTCATCGGAAAAAACTGATTAACAAAGAATCAAGTTTTCGAAACACTCATTGGCGAAAACTAATGAATGTTAAGTTTCCGAAAACACTAATCGGCGAAAACTGATGAATATGAAATTTCGAAATCTTATCGGGAAAACTGATTAACAAGAAAATCAAGTTTTCGAAAAATCACAAGCGAAAACTGATTAACAAGAAAATCAAGTTTTTCGAAACACTCATTGGCGAAAATTGATGAATAAAAAGTTTTCAAAACACTCACCGGCAAAAACTGACAAATATCAAGCTTTCGAAACACTCATTGGCGAAAACTGATTAAGAAGAAAATCAAGTTTTCGAACACTCATTGGCGAAAACTGATGAATATGAAATTTCCGAAACACTAAACGGCGAAAACTGATGAATATCAAGTTTTCAAAACACTCATCGGCGACAACTGATTAAAAAAAAATCAAGTTTTCGAAAAACTCATCGGTGAAAACTGATGAATATCAAGTTTTCGAAACACTCACCGGCGAAAGCTGTTGAATATCAAGTTTTTGAGACACTTACCGGCGAAAACTGATTAACAAGAAATTCAAGTTTTCCAAACACTCATAAGCGAAAACAGATGAATATCAATTTTTCAAAACACTCATCGACGAAATCAGCCTAACAAGAAAATCCAGTTTTTGAAGCACTCATTGGCGAAAACTGATCAATATCAAGATTCCGAAACACTCACCGGCGAAAACTGATAAATATCAAGCTTTCGAAACACTCAACGGCGAAAAATGATTAACAAGATAATCAAGTTTTTCGAAACACTCATTTGTGCAAACTGATGAAGATCAAGATTTCGAAACAGTCATCGGCGAAAACTGATGAATATCAAGTTTTCGAAACACTCATCTGCGAAACTGATTAACAAGAAAATCAAGTTTTGAAACACTTATAGCGAAAACTGATGAATATCAAGTTTTCTAAACACTCACGCGGTGAAAACTGATGAATATCAAGTTTTCGAAACATTCATCGGCGAAAGTTGATGAACAAGAAAATCAAGTTTTCGAAACACTCATTCGCGAAAACTGATGAATATCAAGTTTTCGAAACACCACCGACGAAAACTGATTAACAAGAAAATTAAGTTTTCGAAACACTCATTGGCGAAAACTGATGAATATCAAGTTTTCGAAACACTCACCGGCGACAAATGATATCAAGCTTGGAAACACTCATTGGCGAAAACTGATTAACAGAAAATCAAGTTTTCGAAACACTCATTTGCGAAAATGATGAAAATCAAGATTTCGAAACACTCATCGGAAAAAACTGATTAACAAGAAAATCAAGTTTTCGAAACACTCGTTGGCGAAAACTGATTAATGTTGATGTTTCCGAAACACTAATCGGCGAAAACTGATGAATATCAAATTTTCGAAATACTTATCGGGAAAACTGATTAACAAGAATCATGTTTTCGAAACACTCACAAGCGAAAACTGATTAACAAAGAAAATCAAGTTTTCGAAACACTCATTGGCGAAAACTGATGAATAAAAAGTTTTCAAAACACTTACCGGCAAAAACTGACAAATATCAAGCTTTCGAAACACTCATTCGCGAAAATAATTAAGAAGAAAATCAAGTTTTCGAAACACTCATTGGCGAAAACTGATGAATATGAAGTTTCCGAAACACTAATCGGCGAAAACTGATGAATATCAAGTTTTCGAAACACTCATCGGCAACAACTGATTAACAAAAAAAATCAAGTTTTCGAAACACTCATTGGTGAAAACTGATGAATATCAAATTTTCGAAACACTCATTGGCGAAAACTGATGAATATCAAGTTTTCGAAACACTCATCGGCAACAACTGATTAACAAAAAAAATCATGTTTTCGAAACACTCATTGGTGAAAACTGATCAATATCAAATTTTCGAAACACTCATTGGCGAAAACTGAGTAATAACAAGTTTTCGAAACACTCATCGGCGAAAACTGATTAAGAAGAAAATCAAGTTTTCGAAACACTCATTAGAGAAAACGATGAATATCAAGTTTCCAAAAACTCACCGGCGAAAACTGATAAATATCAAGCTTTCGAAACACTCAACGGCGAAAAATGATTAACAAGATAATCAAGTTTTCGAACACTCATTTGCGCAAAACTGATGAAGATTAAGATTTCGAAACAGTCATCGGCGAAAACTGATTAACAAGAAAATCAAGTTTTTGAAACAGTCATTGGCGAAAACTGTTGAATATCAAGTTTCCGAAACGCTAATCGGCGAAAACTGATGAATATCAAGTTTTCGAAACACTCATCTGCGAAAACTGATTAACAAGAAAATCAAGTTCTTGAAACACTCAGGCAAAAAAAGAAGAATTTCAAGTTTTCTAAACACTCACCGGTGAAAACAGATGAACATCAGGTTTTCGAAACCCTCGTCAGCGAAAAATGATTAACAAGAAATCAAGTTTTCGAAACACTCATTTACGAAAACTAATCAATACTAAGTTTTCGAAACACTCATCGGCGCAAACTAATTGACAAGAAAATCAAGTTTTCGAAACACTCATTGGCGAAAACTGATGAATATCAAGTTTTCGAAACACACACCGGCGACAAATGATGAATATCAAGCTTTGGAAACACTCATTGGCGAAAACTGATTAACAAGAAAATCAAGTTTTCGAAACACTCATTTGCGAAAATTGATGAAAATCAAGATTTCGAAACACTCATCGGAAAAAACTGATTAACAAGAAATCAAGTTTTCGAAACACTCGTTGGCGAAAACTGATTAATGTGATGTTTCCGAAACACTAATCGGCGAAAACTGATGAATATCAAATTTTCGAAATACTTATCGGAAAAACTGATTAACAAGAAAATCAAGTTTTCGAAACACCCACAAGCGAAAACTGATTAACAAGAAAATCAAGTTTTCGAAACACTCATTGGCGAAAACTGATGAATAAAAAGTTTTCAAAACACTTACCGGCAAAAACTGACAAATATCAAGTTTTCGAAACACTCATCGACGAAAACTGAATAACAAAAAAATCAAATTTTCGAAACACTAGTTGGCAAAAACTGATGAATATCAAGTTTCCGAAACACTAATCGGCAAAAACTGATGAATATTAAGTTTTTGAAACACACATCGGCGAAAACTAATTAACAAGAAAATCAAGTTTTCGAAGCACTGATTGGCGAAAACTGATGAATATCAAGTTTTCGAAACACTCACCGGCGAAAATTAATGAATATCAAGTTTTCGAAACACACATCGGCGAAAACTATTAACAAGAAAATCAAGTTTTCGAAACACTCATTGGCGAAAATTGATGAATATCAAGTTTCCAAAACACTCACCGGCGAAAACTGATAAATATCAAGCTTTCGAAACACTCAACGGCAAAAAATGATTAACAAGATAATCAAGTTTTCGAACACTCATTTGCGCAAACTGATGAAGATCAAGATTTCGAAACAGTCATCGGCGAAAACTGATTAACAAGAAAATCAGTTTTTGAAACAGTCATTGGCGAAAACTGTTGAATATCAAGTTTCCGAAACACTAATCGGCGAAAATTTATGAATATCAAGTTTTCGAACCACTCATCGGCGAAAACTGATTAACAAGAAAATCAAGTTTTTGAAACACTCATAGGCGAAAACTGATGAATATCAAGTTTTCTAAACACGCACCGGCAAAAACTGATGAATATCAAGTTTTCGAAACATTCATCGGCGAAAGTTGATTAACAAGAAAATCAAGTTTTCGAAACACTCATTCGCGAAAACTGATGAATATCAAGTTTTCGAAACACTCACCGACGAAAACTGATTAACAAGAAAATTAAGTTTTCGAAACACTCATTGGCGAAAACTGATGAATATCAAGTTTTCGAAACACTCACCGGCGACAAATGATGAATATCAAGCTTTGGAAACACTCATTGGCGAAAACTGATTAACAAGAAAATCAAGTTTTCGAAACACTCATTTGCGAAAACTGATGAAAATCAAGATTTTGAAACACTCATCAGAAAAACTGATTAACAAGAAAATCAAGTTTTCGAAACACTCATTGCCGAAAACTGATGAATATCAAGTTTTCGAAACACTCATTCACGAAAACTGATTAACAAGAATATCATGTTTTGAAACACTCATAGGCGAAAACTGATGAATATCAAGTTTTCGAAACACACATTGGCAAAAACTAATGGATATCAAGTTTTCGAAACAATTATCGGCGAAAACTGATTAACAAGAAAATCAAGTGTTCGAAACACTCATTGGCGAAAACTGATGAATATCAAGTTTTCGAAACACTCATCAGCGAAAGCTGATTAACAAGAAATTAAGTTTTCAAAACACTCGTTGGTGAAACCTGATGAATATCAAGTTTTCGAAACACTCACCGGCGATAATTGATAAATATCAAGTTTTCGAAACACTCATTGGCGAAAACTAATTGACAAGAAAATCAAGTTTTCGAAACACTCATTTGCGAAAACTGATGAAAATCAAGATTTCGAAACACTCATCGGAAAAAACTGATTAACAAGAAAATCAAGTTTTCGAAACACTCATTGGCGAAAATTGATTAATGTGATGTTTCCGAAACACTAATCGGCGAAAACTGATGAATATCAAATTTTCGAAATACTTATCGGGAAACTGATTAACCAGAAAAACAAGTTTTCGAAACACTCACAAGCGAAAACTGATTAACAAGAAAATCAAGTTTTCGAAACACTCATTGGCGAAAACTGATGAATAAAAAGTTTTCAAAACACTCACCGGCAAAAACTGACAAATATCAAGCTTTCGAACACTCATTGGCGAAAACTAATTAAGAAGAAAATCAAGTTCTCGAAACACTCATTGGCGAAAACTGATGATATGAAGTTTCCGAAACACTAATCGGCGAAAACGATGAATATCAAGTTTACGAAACACTCATCGGCGACAACTGATTAACAAAGAAATCAAGTTTTCGAAACACTCATCGGTGAAAACTGATGAATATCAAGTTTTCAAAACACTCATCGGCGCAAACCGATGAATATCAAGTTTTTGAAACACACACTGGCGAAAGTTGATTAATAAGAAAATCAAGTTTTTGAGACACTTGTCGGCGAAATTTGTTAAATATCACGTGTTTGAAACAGTCATCGGCAAAGACTGATTAAAAATAAAATCAAGTTTTCAAAACACTCATTGGCGAAACTGATGACTATCAAGTTTTGGAAACACTCATTGGCAAAAACTGATGAATATCAAGTTTTCGAAACACTCAACGGCGAAAAATGATTAACAAGATAATCAAGTTTTCTGAAACACTCATTTGCACAAACTGATGAAGATCAAGATTTCGAAACACTCATCGGCGAAAACTGATTAACAAGAAAATCAAGTTTTCTAAACATTCATTGGCGAAAACTGATGAATAACATGTTTCCGAAACACTAATCTACGAAAACTGAAGAATATCAAGTATTCAAAACACTAATCGGCGAAAACTGATTAACAAGAAAATCAAGTTTTTGAAACACTAATAGGCGAAAACTGATGAATATCAAGTTTTCGAAACACTCACCGGTGAAAACAATGATGAATATCAAGTTTTCGAAACATTCATCGGCGAAAGTTGATTAACAAGAATATCAAGTTTTCGAAGCACTCATTCGCGAAAACTGATGAATATCAAGTTTTCGAAACACTCACCGACGAAAACTGATTAAACAAGAAAATTAAGTTTTCGAAACACTCATTGGCGAAAATTGATGATATCAAGTGTAATATCCCGCTCCTAACGATGCCTAAGCAGAATATTTATATGTATTATTAAATTAACGTGAAAGATTACTAAATAAATAAAACAAATTTAAGTATTAAAATTGTAAAGTTTTAAATATAAAATATAAAATTTAATATTTTAAATAAATAGCAAATAAATGGGAATAGTAAATCTAGGTATCAATTAAACTAAATCGTATAAAACAAGGAAATTTTATATTAAAATATGTGGAAATTTGTTTATACATATTCTTGTGATTGCCTACACTTAATTTTATATATATATATATATATATATATATATATATATATATATATATATATTACAAATACAATAATTTAAATTACCTATTCTCTTCCCATGTGTGTAAGTCATGGAAGACTCAACCCATTAAATGCCCAAATAGGTGAAAGTCATTTCACCACTCATCCATATGTCCAATAAAGTAAAGCCCAAGGCTTGTCTACCAAATGCCCCAATTCTTCCTCACTAAGTTTTGTTTTAAAAAAAATTATAATATTAAAATAAATGAACCCTCCAACCTACACCCCATTTTCATATCTATCACATGTGTAGGGAAAGGCCCGGATCCACATGACCCGACCCGACCCGACCCAGGGACCTAAAATAAAAACCGAAAATAAATCCAGGCAAAAATAAATATTGCGGAAGCTACTAACCTGGACGCCATCGCTAAAACCTCAGATCTTGCCAGTGCCTCTGCTCCACCAGGGCTGACCTCCAAACGACGAACCCGAAAAGGGCCGCGCCAAACGGAGGACTCTACCTACGGGAGGTAGAACCACATGTCCACGACTGACACGCGGAAGAAAGACTCAAAAGAGAAATATTATACTATATGGGGTTTCCCAAACGGGACCCGCCTTTCCAACACATGGAATGAGCAACTAGAAAGGGGTGGAGTCACTCCTATTTATAGGAGGATGAGAGAGCTCTCATCATTGACGCAAGCAATGTGGGACTTGGAATATGAACAAAATATCATGCTTCCACCATGATCACCTAGCCCACTTTAGGCCACGAGTACGGGCTTGTGTGACCTCCGATGAGAGTCATTTTCGTTTCATTCTCTTCGTCTCTCTGTGAGCTTTCCAACGGATCCTCACTTGACCCGATCGGACTCCAACATGGCCGATATTTAGTCCAAGACCCCAATATATCCAACAACATGTGATAGATAAGGAGAGAACCGAGAGTGAGGGTGAGAAACGAGAAAGCAAAAAGTGGCGGAGAGGGAAAGAGAGAAAGACCGAGAAGGAGGAAAAGGGGAGTGAACGAAGAGAGAGAGTCGAGAGTGGGAAGGAGAAAAACAAGAGAGCAAATAGAAGGTAGAGATGAAGAGAGAAAGAGTTTAAGGAGCAAGAGAAATCGAAGAAGAAGGATTTCTTCTCTAGCCAAACCAAGAAGCCTAGAATCAAAGAGTGGTTGTGTTCTTCCTCTTTTCTTAGATTTATGGGCGAAATCGAGTGCAAGATAACGTTCTTGCCCTTACCTATTTTTGGCAAGAATCATACCTTGTTGAAACATCCATTTTTGTGAAGATTTAAGTCTCAAAACCATTGAACATGTTTGCTGAGTTTTTCTGCTGGTCGTGAATCTGACCTTTGTTCATTCATTTGCATTTTTCTCTTTCTTTCGGGGCCGATCTGAGCGATTCAAAAGCCCAGGGAAAGCTAACATCCTTAGCTTTCCAAATTGTACCTTTAGTGAAACATCCAACGGTTTGATTCGTAGAAAAGGCCTTCGAAAGTTGGGTGTTGCGTTCTTGACTCTGTTTTGATGTTGTGTGTGTTGTTGGAATTATAATACATTATTGGGATAACCTGAGAGTCTGAAATTTTTATATGTGTTAATATAAATGTTAAAGAACTTCCAAAATTTATAGCAAAATATTTCGGATGAAGTTTGAATTGCTTAAAACTTACTGGTTCATCTGTGTGTTTTATTTTGGGTTGATTTGGGGAATCTGTGTGGAAATTCTCAATTCTGGCTAATCTATATGATTAGGACAATTTAAAATAAAACTTTTTGTATTGATTCATGAGTGTAAGAAAACTTGTTATGGATATTGGTAGTAGAGTTTAATTTTAATGGCATGTCCTTAAGTGAAAGTGTTTTTGAATTAGTAAACGTTAAAAAGAAAAAAGCTTGTGAATGAGTGTGAATCAGTTTATGCTTAGATATTAAATTGATGCATTTGTATTATAATGCATTTTAGATTGAGATTTGGCTTCCAAGAAGTTAAACCAACGCGCATATTTGCAAAATGGTAATTATGGCTTGGAAATGAGGGACCAAATAAACTCCTTGGAGGCAAGGCCACTCAAGAATATAATCAATGGAGTTGTTAGGGTGAGGACTCTCTCATCTTAGCCCCTAAAGGGTTGATTGCTTGATGTGATTGTGTGACCCAATGTGTGTATTTCTTTTTGTGTGGCGCGGAATTCATGTATAGTTGTAATGATTGATATAGACATGAAAATTGTGGACTTCTAAATGTATGCTTGTACTCATGGATGATGTTCACTGAAACTTGACCTTGTGTATGGGTTTTATTTCACGAGTTATGATTGAATTGTTTAACTGCGTGTATAGGTCATGATGGTTGTTGTGAATGAAAGAATAAGTTATTTGCTTCTCGGTGAATTGGGAATTGTATTGAGTTATGATGTTTGTTAGACTCATTAGCATGATTTTTGCACGAATCAAGGATTTTGATTTAGTCTGAATGTTGTTTTGTTAGGTGTATGGGAAGGACCATGGGTGAACCATACACCTTGTGTGAATGTTGCATGGTTGAGAACATGGGAAGGAGGAAAGGCAGAACCATGTGACCAATCATAGCTATGATCTAAGGTGGTGTATGGGAAGGAACAAGGTTGAACCAAACACCATGTATGAATGTGGCACTGGGTAGCCCATGGGAAGGAACAAGGTTGAACCATGGGACAAACCTTATGTTAATGTACAAAGGCGGGTGTGGGAGGGAACGGGGTTGAACCATGCGCCGTTAGAATTGTAAGACTGGGAAGGGTGGTGGGAAGGAACCTTGTTGAACCACTTAACCAACCCATTTGCTAAGATCCTATAGGTAGCAAGGGAGGAGGGAAGGAACCTAGTTGAACCTCACCCCTTGTTTGCTAGTGGGAAGGAATTTGTGTGAGAAGGTAATGTTGGTCTCATAGTTTGTTTTCTTTACCATATGAACCCTCTTCTTTAAAAAAAATGCATTTCTTATCCATTTTCAAAACCAAATCGGGGGTTCATTCTCTTGTATTACTTGGAAAACCTTGGACACCAATTTGTAAACTAAATTCTTTAGAACTTATCATTCCTAAAAGCTTTCTTTCATTAAATGGTGCCCAAGCAGATCTTAACCTTATGTGGACAACATTACTTCCAACTATTTGTTGATTCTTGGATTGCTCTCATTTGAACTTAGATCTAAAGATTGTTCTTGAAATTGATGTATGGACACCACCTTGAGTGGTTTATGTCTTGAATGTGTATATGGCTCTTATGAAAGGGTGTATGTGTAAGTATGATTGGTACATAGACCTTTGTTAGTTTTGAGAAATGTTTGTTGCTATCTAATAAATGATAATGTAATTGCTATGTGTGACACTCCCGCCCCTTTTGTGGTGGTACCCTTCTACCACGTCTAGGATGGGTTTGCCCCTCACTGAGTCGTATGATCACCCCTCGTGGTTTTACCTTTTCAGAGACAGGTAGGTAAGGTATCCATCTTGGTCCAGTGAAGGCAACAATAGAAGAACCTACACTTGGTTGGTGTAGGCTTTGCTTTGATATACTTTGTAATTTGTAAAAATTCACTCATCTTTAAATGTCAGATGCATTAGCCTAGGCAGATTTTGGGATTTTGTAAATTGTTGAATCGAATGTGGAACTGATTAAAATGTAATATGTGATGGATTAAATTGAATGCTTAAATATCAAATCGAAAGACATATTTTAGAAATTAACATATAGGCTTACAGGCTCGGGGATTCTGCCCTTAGTTTATGATGGTCACGTGCCCTCGGGTGGGGGTCGTGATCAAGTTTTCCGAAACACTCACCGGCAAAAACTGATTAACAAGAAAATCAAAATTTCGAAACATCATTGGCGAAAACTGATGAATATCAAGTTTCCAAACTCTCACCGCGATAACTGATGAATATCAAGTTTTCGAAACACTCATCGACAAAAATTGATGAATATCAAGTTTTCGAAACACTCATCGGCGAAAACTGATTAACAACAAAATCAAGTTTTCCAAATACTCATTGGTGAAAACTGATGAATATCTAGTTTTTGAAACACTCACCGGCAAAATTGATGAATATCAAATTTCGAAACACTCGTCGGCGAAAAACTGATTAACAAAAAAATCAAGTTTCGAAACACTCATTGGCGAAAACGGATGAATATCAAGTTTCGAAACACTCACCAGCGAGAACTGATGAATATCAAGTTTTCGAAACACTCATTGGCAAAAACTGATGAATATCAAGTTTTCGAAACACTCACCGGCAAAACTAAAAGAATATCAAGTTTTCGAAACACTTATCGGCGAAAACTGATTATCAAGTTTTCGAAACCTCATTGGCGAAAACTGATTGACAAGAAAATCAAGTTCTCGAAACACTCATTGGCCTAAACTGATGGATATCAAGTTTCCGAAACACTAATCGGCGAAAATAGATGAATATCAAGTTTTTGAAACACTCTTCGGCGAAAACTGATTAACAAGAAAGTCAAGTTTCGAAACACTCATTGGCGAAAACTGATGAATATAAAGTTTTCGAAACAGTCACTGGCGAAAAGTGTTGAATATCAAGTTTTTGAAACAGTCATCGGGGAAAACTGATTAACAAGAAAATCAAGTTCTCGAAACACTCGTTGGTGAAAACTGATGAATATCAAGTTTTCGAAACACTCACCGGCGAAAACTGATAAATATCAAGTTTTCGAAACACTCATTGGCGAAAACTGATTAACAAAAAAATCATGTTTTCGAAAGACTCATTCGCAAAATCTGATGAATATCAAGTTTTCGAACACACTCACCGGCGAAACTATTAACAAGAAAATTAAGTTTCGAAACACTCATTGGCAAAAGCTGATGAATATCAAGTTTCCGAAACACTCACCGGCGAAAACTTATTAACAAGAAAATCAAGTTTTCGAAACACTCATTGGCAAAAACTTATGAATAACAAATTTCCAAAACACTCACCGGCATAAACTGATGCATATCAAATTTACAAAACACTCATCGACGAAAACTGATTATCAAAAAAATCATGTTTTCGAAAACTCATTTTTCAAAACTGATGAATATCAAGTTTTTGAAACACTCACCGGCGAAAACAGATGAATATCAAACTTCGAAACACTCATTGGCGAAAACTGATTAACAAGAAAATCAAGTTTTCAAAAACACTCATTTGCGAAAACTGATTAAGATAAAGATTTCGAAACACTCATCGGCAAAAACTGATTAACAAGAAAATCAAGTTATCGAAACACTCATTGGCGAAAACTGATGAATATCAAGTTTCCGAAACATTAATTGGCGAAAACAGATGAATATCAAGTTTTCAAACACTCATCGGCGATAACTGATCAACAAGAAAATCAAGTTTTCGAAACACTCATTGGCGAAAAACTGATGAATCTAAAGTTTTCGAAACACTCACTGGCGAAAACTAATGAATATCAAGTTTTTGAAACAGTCATCGGCGAAAACTGATTAACAAGAAAATCAAGTTCTCGGAATACTCATTGGTGAAAACTAATGAATATCATGTTTTTGAAATACTCACCGGCGAAAACTGATGAATATCAAGTTTTCGAAGCACTCATTGGCGAAAATTGATTAACAAGAAAATCAAGTTTTCGAAACACTCATTTGCGAAAACTGATGAATATCAAACTTTCGAAAGACTCACCGGCGAAAACTGATGAATATCAAGCTTTCGAAAACACTCATTGGCGAACACTGATGAATATCAAGTTTTCGAAACACTCACCGGCGAAAACTAAAGAATATCAAGCTTTCGAAAACTGATGAATATCAACAAGTTTTCGAAACACTCACTAGCGAAAACTGATGAATATCAAGCTTTCGAAACACTCATCGGCGAAAACTGATTAACAAGAAAATCAAGTTTTGAAACACTCATTCGTGAAAACTGATGAGTATCAAGTTTCCGAAACACTCATCGGCGAAAAATCTGATTAGCAAGAAAATCAAGTTTTCGAAACACTCATTTGCGAAACTGATGAAGATCAAGATTTCCAAACACTCATCGGCGAAAACTGATTAACAAGAAAATCAAGTTTTCAAAACCTTCAATGGCGAAAACTAATGAATATCAAATTTCCGAAACACTAATCACGAAAACTGATAATTGTCAAGTTCTCGAAACACTCATCAGCGAAAACTGATTAACTAGAAAATCATGTTTTCGAAACTCTCACAGGCGAAAACTGAAGAATGTCAGTTTTCAAAAACAATCAATGGCGAAAACTGATGAATATGAAGTTTTCCAAAACACTAATCGACGAAAATGATGAATATCAAGTTCTCGAAACAGTCTTCGGCGAAAACTGATTTACAAGAAATCAAGTTTTCGAACACTCATTGGCGAAAACTAATGAATATCAAGTTTTTGAAACACTCACCGGCGAGAATTGATGAATATCAAGTTCTCAAAACACTCACCGGCGAAAATTGATTAACAAAAAAATCAAATTTTCGAGACACTCATTGGCGAAAACTGATGAATATCAAGTTTTCGAAACACTCACCGGCGAAAAGTGAGGAATATGAAGCTTTCGAAACACTCATTGGCGAAAACTGATGAACAAGAAAATCAACTTTTCGAAACACTCATTGGTGAAAACTGATGAATATCAAGTTTCCGAAACACTAATCGGCGAAAACTGATGAATATCAAGTATTCGATACACTCGTTGGCGAAAACTGATTAACAAAAAATCAAGTTTTCGAAACACTCATTGGCAATAACTGATGAATATAAAGTTTTCTAAACACTCACTGGCGAAAATTGATGAATATCAAGTTTTTGAAACACTCATCAGCGAAAACTGATTAACAAGTAAATTAAGTTATCGAAAAACTCATTGGTGAAAACTTATGAATATCAAGTTTCGAAACACTCACCGGCGAAAACTGATGAATATCAAGTTTCGAAACACTCAATGGCGAAAACTGATGAAAATCAAGTTTCGAAACACTCACTGGCGAAAGTCGATGAATATCAAGTTTTTGAAACACTCATCAGCGAAAACTGATTAACAAGAATATCAATTTCTCGAAACACTCATTGGTGAGAACTAATGAATATCAAGTTTTTAAAACACTCACCGCGAAAAATGATGAATATCAAGTTTTCGAAACACTCGTCGCGAAAACTGATTAACAAGGAAATCATGTTTTCGAAAGACTCATTGGTGAAAACTGATGATTATCAAGTTTCCGAAAGACTAATCGGCGAAAACTGTTAAATATCAAGTTTTCAAAACACACATCGGCGAAAACTGATCAATATGAAATTTTCGAAACACTCATTGGCGAAAACTGATTAACAAAATCAACTTTTAGAAACACTCATTGGCGAAAACTGATGAATATCAAGTTTCCGAAACACTCACCGACGAAAACTGATGATATCAAGTTTTTGAAACACTCATTGGCGAAAAATGATTAACAAGAAAATCAAGTTATTGAAACATTCATTGGTGAAAACTGATGAATTTAAAGTTTTCGAAAAACACTCACCGGCGAAAACTGATGAATATCAAGTTTCGAAACACACATTGGCCAAAACTGATTAACAAGAAAATCAAGTTATCGAAACATCATTTTCAAAAATTGATGAACGCAAGTTTTCAAAAACTCACCGGCGAAAACTGTTGAATATCAAGATTTGAAACACTCATCGGCGAAATCTGATTAACAAGAAAATCAAGTTTCGAAACACTCATTGGTGAAAACCGATGAATATAAAGTTTCCGAAAAACTCACTGGCGAAAACTGATGAATATCAGTTTTTCAAACACTCATCGGCGAAAACTGATTAACAAGAAAATCAAATTATCGAAACACTCATTGGTGAAAACTGATGAATATCAAGTTTTCGAAACACTCATCGGCGAAAACTGAGAATATCAAGTTTTCGAAAAACACTCACAGACAAAATGATTTACATGAAAATCAAGTTTTCAAAATAGTCATTGGCGGAAACTGATGAATATCAAGTTTCCGAAACACTCACCGACGAAAACTGATGAATATCAAGTTTTCCAAACACTCACCCGCGAAAACTGATGTATATCAAGTTTTTGACACACTCATCGGCGAAAACTAATTAACAAGAGAATCATATTTTCGAAACACTCAATGGCGAAACTGATCAAAATCATGTTTTAGAAACACTCACCGGCGAAAACTAATGAATTTCAAATTCCAAACACCCATCGGCGAAAACTGATGAATATCAAGTTTTCGAAACACTCATCGGCGAAAACTGATTAACAAGAAAATAAATTTATCGAAACACAATTGTGAAAACTGATATATAAAGTTTTTGAAAAGTCACCGAAAACTAATGAATCAAGTTTTCGAAACACTCATTGGCGAAAACTGATTAACAAGAAATCAGTTTTCGAAACACTCATTTTTGAAAACTGATGAATATCAGTTTTCGAAACACTCACCGGCGAAAACTATTGAATTTCAAGTTTTCGACACACTCGTCTCGAAAACTGATTATCAAGAAAATCAGGTTTTCGAACACTCTTCGCGAAAACTGATGAATATCAAGTTTTCGAAACACTCGATCGTCGAAAACTGTTGAATACAAGTTTTCGAAACACTCCATCGGCAAAAACTATTACAAGAAAATCAGTTTTCGAAACACCGACCGAAAACTGATGAATATGAAGTTTTCGAAACACTCGTCGGCGAAAAATGATTAACAGAAAATCATGATTCGATACACTCATTGGCGAAAACTGATAAAATCAAGTTTTCGAAACACTCACCGGCGAAAAACTGATGAATATCATGTTTTCAAAACACTCGTCGGCGAAAACTGACTAACAACAATCAATTTTTCGAAACACTCATTGGTGAAAATGGATGAATATCAAATTTTCGAAACACTCACGCGCAAAACTATTGAATATCAAGTTTTCGAAACACTCACCGGAGAAAATTGTTGAATATCTTTGTGTTCGAACACTCGTCGGCGAAAACTGATTAACATGAATCAAGTTTTCGAAATACTCATTGGCGAAAACTTATTATCAAGTTTTCGAAACACTCCTCGGCGAAAATTGATTAACAGAAAATCAAGTTTTCGAACACTCATTGGCGAAACTATGAATATCAAGTTTTCGAAACACTCACGGCGAAAACTGATGATATCGAGTTTTTGAAACACTCATGGCGAAAATTGATTAATAAGAAATCAAGTTTTCGAAACACTCATGGCGAAAACTGATGCTATTAAGTTTTCGAAACACTCACCGGCGAAAACTGATGAACAAGAAAATCAGTTTTTCGAAAGACTCACCGGCGAAAACTGAATGAATATCAAGTTTCCGAAACCCACCGGCGAAAAACTGATGAATATCGAGAATTGATGAATATCAAGTTTTTGAAAACACTCACAGCAAAAACTGATTAACAAGTAAATCATGTTTTCGAACACTCATTGGCGAAAACTGATGAATATCAAGTTTCAAAACTGATTAACAAAAAATCAAGTTTTCGAAACACTCGACGGCGAAAACTGATTAACAAGAAAAAAAATTTTCGAAACACTCATTGGCGAAAAGTGTTGAATATCAAGTTTCCCAAATACTAATCGCGAAAACTGATGAATATCAGTTTTCGAACACTCATCGCGAATACTAATTAACAAGAAATCAAGTTTTCGAAAACCATTGACGAAAATAATGAATATCAAGTTTTCGAAACACTCATCGGCGATAACTAATTAACAAGAAAATCATGTTTTGCAAACACTCATTGGTGAAAACTGATGAATATCAAGTTTTCAAAACACTCACCGGCGAAAATTGTTGAATATCATGTGTTTGAAACACTCATCGGCGAATACTGATTAACAAGAAAATCAAGTTTTCGAAACACTCATTGGCGAAAACTGATGTATATCAAGTTTTCGAACACTTATCGGCGAAAATTGATAAACAAGAAAATTAAGTTTTCGAAAAACTCATTGGCGAAAATGATGAATATCTTGTTTGAAACACTCACCGGCAAAAACTGATCAATATCAAGTATTCGAAACACTCGTCCACAAAACTGATTAACAAGAAAATCAAGTTTTCAAAACACTCATTCGTTAAAATTGATGAATATCTAGTTTTTGAAACACTCACTGGCGAAAACTGATGAATATCAAGTTTTCGAAACAAAACATTGGCGAAAATTGATGAATATCAAGTTTTCGAAACACTCATTGGCGAAAACTGATTAACAAGAAAATCAAGTTTTGGAAACACTCATTTTCGAAAACTGATCAATATCAAGTTTTCAAAAAACTCATCGGTGAAAACTGATGAAAATTAAGTTTTCGAAAAAACCCATGGCGAAAACTAATGAATATGAAGTTTTCGAGACACTCACCAGGGAGAATTGATGAATATCAAGTTTTCGAAACACTCACCAGCGAAAACTGATTACAAAATCAAGTTTTCGAAACACTCATTGGTGAAAACTGTTGAATATCAAGTTTTCGAAACACTAACCGGAGAAACTGATGAATATCA
>JAAIUW010000286.1:0-34553 GCA_014851425.1 Senna tora | reverse complement strand
ATTTTATGCAGGTGTGTGATTGAATATATATGCTTGACTGTACACAGGGATTCTGCATGTGAATAGGGATAGATCACCCGCCTTTAAGCGCGTTATCAATATGTATATTATGTGTACGTGTGATTGATTATGTGTATATGTACAGACTGAAGCGGCGTTGAGCGAGCCGTGGATTGTGTGCTACTTAGGTCATCGGATAGGGATGGCCATATAAATACTATATTGTTTGTATTAGAAATGGGTAGTTATGCATAAATAAGAATGTCAATCAGGAATTAGAGGCTTACGGGATAGGAGAAATCCTACCTCCCGTGTCGGTCACGGACACCCGGTAGGGGATCGTGAAACCATAAACTCCAAACCCTAAACCCCAAACCCTAACCCTAAACCCCAAACCCAAAACCCTCAACCATAAACCCCAAACCCTTCACCCTAAACCCCAAACTCTAAACCCTAAACATTAAACCCTAAACTGAAACCCTAAACCCTAAAACCCTAAACCCTGAACTGTAAACCCTAAACCTTAAACCCTAAACCCCGAAACCCAAAACCTAAACCCTAAACCCTAGAATCCTATACCTTAAATCTTAAATCTTAAGCCTTAAACCCCAAACCCTAAACCCAAAACCATAAACCCAAAACCCTAAACCCTAAACCCTAAACCACAAACACTACACCCTAAACCCCAAACTCTAAACCCTAAACCACAAACCTTAAATCATGAACCCCAAACCGCATACCCAAAACCCCAAACCCTAATCCCTAAACCCCAAACCCTAAACACCAAACCCTAAACTTTACAACGTAAACCAAATCCCTAAACCCCAAAACCTAACCTTAAACCCCAAAACCTAACCTTAAACCCCAAATCCTAACCTTAAACCCTAATTCATCAACCCCAAACCCCAAACCCTTAACCTCAAATCCTAAACCCCAAATCGCAAACCCCAAACCCCGAACCCCAAACCCCTCACCATAAACACTAAACCTCAAAACCCTAAACCCTAAACTCTAAACCCCAAACTCAAATCCTAAACCCTGAACCCTAAACCCTGAAACGAAAACCCTGAACCCTAACCATAAACCGCAAATTGTAACCCTTAACCCTAAACCCTAAACCATAAACACTAAACCCCAAATCCTAAACCCTAAAATGTAAAATCAAACCCTAAACCCTAAACTCTAAATCCTAAACCCTAACCTTAAACTGAAAATGCTAAACCCCAAACCCTAAACCCTAAACCTTCAAGCGTAAACCCTAAACCCTATAGCCTAAATCCTAAACCCTGAACCCCAAACCCTAAACTCCAAACCCTAAACCCTCAACCATAAACCCTAAACACTAAGCCCTAAACTGAAACCCTAAACCCTAACCCTTAACCTCTAAACCCTAAACCTAAACCCTCAACCCTCAACCTTAAACCCTAAACACTAAACCGTAAACCTACACCCTAAATGCTAATTCCTAAACCCCAAACCCTAAACCCTAAATCCCTAACCATAAACTCGAAACCCTAAACCCCAAATCCTAAACCCCAAACCTTAAACCCTAAATTGGAAACACTAAACCCTAAACCCAAAACCTACACCCCAAACCCTAAACCCTAGACCCAAACCCTAAACTCCAAACCATAAACCCTAAGCCCAAAACCCTAAACCCAAAACCCTAAACCTTAAATCCTAATTCGTAAAACCTAAACCGTAAACCCCAAACCCCGAACCCTGAACCCTAAACCCCAGACCCTATATCCCAAACCCTAAACCCTAAACTCTAATCTAAATAACCCAAACCCTAAACCCTAAACCTCAAACCCAAGACCCTAAACTGTCATCCCATAACCCTGAACCCTAAACCCTGAACCCCAAACCAAAACCTCTAAACCCTAAGCCCCAGACCCTAACCCTAACCCCTAAACCCCAAACCCTAAATCCGAAACCCTAAACCCTAAACACTAAACCTAAACCCTAAACCCTAAACCTTAAACCCTAAACCATGCACCCTATACCCCAAACCCTATATTGTTAACCCCAAAAGTCTAAAACCCAAACCCTGAACCCCAAACCCTAAACCCTAAACCCTAAAATCCAAAACGTAAACCCTAAACACTAAGCCATAAACCCTAAACCGAAACCCTAAACCCTAAACCTTAAAAACCCTAAACCCTTAACCCTCAAGCCTAAACCCTAAACTCTAAAAATTAAACCCTAAACCTTAAACCCCATACCCTGAACCCCAAAACCTAAACCCTAAACTGTAAACCCTAAACTCTAAACCCCAAACCCTAAACCATATATCCTAAACCCCAAACCCAACACCCTTAACCCTAAACTCCAAATCCCAAACCCTAACCTTAAACCCTAAACCATAAACTCGAAACCCAAAACTGTAAACTAAAACCTTTAACCCTAAACCATAAACTGTAAACTGAAACCCTAATCCCTAAACCTTAAAACCGTAAACCGTAAACCGTAAACCGTAAACCTTGAAACTCTAAACCCTAAACCCC
This sequence comes from Senna tora, assembly GCA_014851425.1. NCBI lineage: Eukaryota > Viridiplantae > Streptophyta > Magnoliopsida > Fabales > Fabaceae > Senna > Senna tora. The sequence continues at coordinate 32,046 of JAAIUW010000286.1, read as the reverse complement.
AAACCGCAAACCATAAACCCTATAACCTAAAACCATAAAACCTAAACCTTAAATCCTAAACCCTAAACCGAGGACCCTAAACCATAAACCCTAATCCTAAACGCCAAACCCTAACCCTGAAGCACAAGCCCTTAAGACCAAGCCCCATACCCTAATCTCTAAACCCTAAACCCTAACCTTAAAACCCTAAACCCTAAACCCTAAACCCTAAACATTAAACCCCAAAACTTAAACCCTAAACACTAAACCTAAAACATACACCCTAAACCCCAAACCCTAAACCCTGCACCCTATACCCCAAACCTTATATCGTTAACCCCAAAACCCTAAACCCTAACCCTAAACCCTAAATGCTAAACCCGAAACCTGAAACCATAAACCCTAAACCTTCAAGCGTAAACCCTAAACCCCAAACCCTGAACCCTAAACCGTAAACCCCGAACCCTAAACCCTAAACCCTAAAACCCAAAACGTAAACCCTAAACACTAAGCCCTAAACCCTAAACCCTAAACCCTAAAAACCTAAACCCTTAACCCTCAAGCCTAAACCCTAAACTCTAAACTCTAAAAATTAAACCATAAACCCTGAACTCTAAACCCTAAACCCTACAACCTAAACCCTAAACCGCAAACCCTAAACCCTAAATCCTAAACCCTAAACCCCAGACACTTAACCGTAAACTCTAAATCCTAAACCCTAACCCTAAACCCTAAACCCTAAACCTTAAACGATAAACCCGAAACCCTTAACCCAAACCCAAAACTGTAAACTGAAACCCTTAACCCTAAACCATAAACTGTAAACTGAAACCCTAATCCCTAAACCTTAAAACCGTAAACCGTAAACCGTAAACCCTGAAACTCTAAACCCTAAACCCCAAACCCCAAACTCTATAACCTAAAACCCTAAACCCTAAACCTTAAATCCTTAACCCTAAACCCTAAACCCTTAACCCTAAACCATAAACCCTAACCCTAAACCCCCAAACCCTATCCCTAAAGCCCAAGCCCTTAACCCCAAACCCCAATCCCTAAACTCTAAACCCTAAACCCTAAACCCTAACCCCTAACCTTATAACCCTAAACCCTAAACCCTAAACAAACAAATCTGAGACTTATACCATCAAATTGATGGATGCTCTCACTTCCAACAGATTTCTAGATGAATAAGAATAGGTAACCAGGTTACCTTGAAATTCCAAAGAAGGAATCAACTGGAGGTCCTTGGGAAGCCTTGATTCAAGCTTGATGAAGGATGGATTCCTTAGTGTGTGTGTGTTATGAGTTTTCCAGCCCTCATCCTTGCTGCCCAGCTGCTGGAGCTTGAGCTCGAGCTTCAATCTTTATCTCTTCCTCTCTCTGAAATTCACTCTCAGTCTTCCTTCTAGTTTCAGACTTAAAATGGCAGCTGGTGCCTCACTCTCTCTTGGTTTCTCACTCTTTATAGCCATTTGATCATGTGTGATGAAATGATGGCTGAGGCATGTGTCCAACCCTCAATTCTTCTTGCTTAATTCGTGGACACCTCATTAGGCTGAGTAACCAAGTTGGTTGGGGCGTGTTTGGCTGGCCAAATTGGCCTTGTGGCCTCGGTCACACTTCAATTAAAGGGGATGGGCCATGTGATCCCTAATTTGAGTTGGGGTTTGTGTTAATTAGGTTCCTAAGCTCCAATCTATGATTATTTCTGGTTTGTGTGACTGCTTAGGTCTGCTAGAAAATGTTAGGACTTGTTTGGGTACCTAATTTTCGGATTTAGTGGCCTTAAGTGAAGGGTATTGTAACTTAGTAACTTTTAAGTTTCTTTTCAATTAGGTGCCTAAATTTATTTTGTTATAGTGTAGGAATTTTGCATTTATCTTAGGGTTAAGTGTCCCCAAATACTTTCTAATGTATTATGGGTTCCTAACATAGGGTTTCCTAACTTCTCTCCATATTTTAACATAATTTGAGAAAAGTTCCTAAAATTTTATTTTCTTTCATTCCAGTCCCTAAATTTTCAATAGGAAAAATCATAAGATTCGTGACTTTTCTTGTGGTTGGGTTACTTATTTAGGTCTTCGGGTATCTCTAGAGTATCTTAGGAAACTTTTCTTGGGTCAAATAGACATTTAATAAACATTTTAACTTATGAAAACAAAAAGGGCTAAAACTAAGTTTTCTCTTTTAATTTAGTCCCAAGGGTTGTACTAGGGCTTGTTTGGCATATTTCTTGCTTCCTAAGGTTCCTCTGGATATTTTTCCTTAAACTTTTAAGTGTCTTTTCCACTACCGGGGTTTCTTACCTATTTACAAGCACAATCAAACGCAATCAAACAAAAATCATTTCAATCAAAAGAGTCAAAGTAAGAAATTTAGTGAAACTTAGGTTTTAAACTTTTAGGATGTTACGATAAATCCTAAACCCTAAACCCCAAACCCTAAACCCAAAATCCTAAAACCTAAACCCTGAACCCTAACCTTAAAACCCTAAACCCTAAACCTTATACACTAAACCATAAACCCTTAACAATGAATCGTGAACCTACAACCTAAACCCTAATCCCTAAACCCTAAACCATAAACTCTAAATCCCAAACCCTAAACCCCATATACAAAACCCTAAACCCTAATCCCTAATCCTAAAACCCTAAACACTAAACCCAAACCCTTAAACCTTAAACCCAAAACCCTAAACTCTAAACACTAAACCCTAAACCTTAAACCTACACCCTAAACCCTAAACACTACAACCCAAACCCTAAATACCAAACCATAAACCCGAAACCCTAAACATTAAAACACTAAACCTTAAATCCTAATTCGTAGAGCCTAAACTGTAAACCCTGAACCCTTAACCCCAAACCCCAAACCCTAAACTCTAATCTAAATAACCCAAACCCTAAACCCTAATCCCTTAACCCTAAACCCTAAACCCTGAACCCCAAACCAAAACCCCTAAACCCCAAACCCCAAACCCTAACCCTAAACCCTAAACACTAAACCTAAACCCTAAACCCTAAACCCCAAACCCCAAACCCTAAACCTCGATGCCTAAAACCCTAAACCCAAAATGACAAACCCTAAACCTTAAACCCCAAACCCTAAACCATAAGCCCCAAAGCCTAAACCACAAACCCTAACCTTAATCACTAAATTCTAAACCTTAAACCCTAAACCCTAAACCCTAAACAATAAACCCTAAACCTTAAACCTAAACCCTAAACCCTAAACACTAACCTCCAAACCCTAAAATCCTAAACCCAAAACCCTAAATCCTCAAGCTTAATTCCGAAACCCCAAACCCTAATCCCTAACCCCCGAATCCTTAACCCTAAACCCCTAACCCGTAATCCCGAACCCGAAACCCTAAACCCTCAACCCCAAATCATAAACCCCAAACCCTAAACCTTAAATCCTAAACCCAAACCCCTAACTTGTAACCCCAGACCCTAAACCTTAAACCCTATACCCTAAACCTTAAACCCTATTTCCTAAATCCTAATCCTTAAACCCCGAACCCTAAACCCTAGACCCTAAACTGCAAACCCTAAACCCTAAATCGTAATCCTTATACCCCAAACCATAATACCTAAACCCTAAGCCCCAAACACTAAACCCGAAACCCCTGACCCAAGACCCTAAACCGTAAACCCTTAACCCAATTCCTAAACCTTAAACCCTGAACCCCAAACCATAAACCTCAAAGCCTAACCCTAATCCCCAAATGCCAAACCCTAAACCCCTTACCCTAAACCCGAATCCCTAAACTATAAACCCAAACCCTAAACACCAAACCTTAAACCCCAAAGCAGAAACCCCAAACTCTAAACCTAAAACCCTAAACCACAAACCCTAAACCCCAAACCCCAAACCGTGACCTTAAACCCAAAACCATAACCCTAAACCTTAAACCATAAACCTTAAACCCTAAACTGTAAACCCTAACCCTAAACCTCAAACCCTAACCCTAAACTGCAAACCCTTAACCCCAAGCCCAAAACCCTAAACCCTAAACCCTAAACCCTAAACCCTAACACCGAAACTTGTAACCCAAAACCCTAAACCACAAACCCCTAAACCCTAAATCCAAAACCCATAACCCTAACCTGAAACCCTAAAACTCTAAACTCTAAACCCTAAACATTAGACCCTAAACCTTAAACACTAACTCGTAACCCTAAAACTCTAAACCCTGAACCCTAAACATTAGACCCTAAACCCTAAACACTAAACCCTAATCCTCTGCCCTTAACCCCAAACCCCAAACCCCAAACCCCAAACCCTAAACCTTAAATCTTAAACCCTAAACACCAAACCCTAAACCCTATACCCTAAACCTAATCCTAAAACCCTTAACCCTAAACCCTAAACCCGAAACCCTAAACCCGAAACTCTAAACCCTAAACTCTAAAAACTAAACCCTAAGCCTAAACCCTAAACCCCAAACCCCAAATCCTAAACCCTAAACCCCATACCCTAAACCCTAAACCTTGAACCCTAATTCCGAAACCCTAAACCGTAAACACCAAACGCTAAACCCTGAACCCTAAACCCCAGCCCCAAAACCCTAAACTCTAATCTTTATAACCCAAACCCTAAACCCTTGACCCCAAACCTTAAACCCTAAAGCCTTAACCCTAAACCAAAAACCCCAAACCCTAAGCCTAAACCCCAAACCCCAAACCCTAAACCCCACACCCTAAACCCTAAACCCTCAATCCTAAACCCCAAAACCTAAACCCCTAAACCCGAAACACTAAACCCTAACCCTAAAACCCTAAACCCTAATCCCTAAAAACTAAACGCCAAACACTAAACCATAAACCCTAAACCCTAAACTCTAAACCCTAAAACCCTAAACCCTAAACCCTAAACCCTAACCCTAAAGCCCTAAACCTTAAACCCTAAACCCTAAACCCTAACCCTAAAAATCTAAACCATAAACCCTAAACTCCAAAATCTAAACCTTAAACCCTAAACCCTAAACCTACACCCTAAACCTTAATCACTAAACCCCAAACCCTAAACCCTAAACACCAAACCATAAACCCCAAACTCGAAACACCAAACCCTAAACCCTAAACCCTAAAACCCTAAACCTTAAACCCTAATTCCTAAACCCTAAACCGTAAACCCCAAAACTCAAACCCTGAACCCTAAAATCCAGACTCTAAACCCCAAACCCTAAACCCTAAACTCTAATATTTATACCCCAAACCCTAAACCCTAAACCCCAAACCCAAGACCCTAAATCGTAATCCCTTAACCCCAGACCTTAAACCCTAAACCCCAAACCTTAAATCCAAGACCCTAAACTGTAAACCGTTATCCCCAAACCTTAAACCCTTACCCCTAAACCAAAACCCCCAAACCCTAAACCCCAAACCCTAAATCCCAAACTCTAAACCCCAAACCCCAAACCCCAAACCCCAAACCCTATACCTTAAACCTTATATTGTTAACGCCAAACCATAAACCCTAAATGCCAAACCCTAAAAACCCAAACCCTAAACCCTAAATCCTAAACCCCAAACCCTAAACCATAAACCCTAAAACCCTAAACCCTAAACCCTAAACGCTAAACCTTGAACCATAAACCGTAAATCATATACCCCAAACCCTAAACCCTAAAACCTATCCCTAAATCCTAAACCCTAAACCCCAAACCCTAAACCCTAAACCCTAAACCCTAAGCCCTACACCCTAAATGAAACCCTAAACCCTAAAATCTTATACCCTAAACCCTCAAGCGTAATTCCTGAACCCCGAACCCTTAGATCCAAACGCCAAACCTAAACCCTAAACCCCAAACCCTAAACCCTAAACCCAAATCCCAAAACCATAACCGCAGACCCCAAACCCTAAACCCTATACCCTATACCCTAAACCTTAAACCCTAAATCCTAAACCTTAAACCTTAAACCCTAAACCCCAAACCCTAAGCCTTAAACCCTAAACCGAAAACCATAACCCCTAAACAGTAATCCTTATACCCTAAACCGTAATCCTTATACCATAAACCCTAAACCATAAACCATAAACCCCAAACCCCCAACCCTAAACCCTAAACCCAAGACCCTAAACTGTAAACCCTTAACCCCAAACCTTAAAACATAAACCCTAAACCTTGAACCCCATACCATAAACCCTAAACCCTAACCCTAAACCCCAAATCCCAAACCCTAAACCCTAAACCCTAAACCCCAAACCCTAAACCCCAAACCTCAAACCCTAATTCTTAAACCCTAAACCTTAAATCCAAAGTCTCGAACCCTGAACCCTAAACCCCAAACCCTAAACCATAAACCTTAAACCGTAAACCTTATACCCTAAAACCTCAGCCCTAAACCATAAACCCAAACCTTAAACCCTAAACCCCAAACCCAAGACCCTGAACCGTAATCCCATACCCCCAAACGATAAACCTTAAACCCTAAACACTAATCCTCGAACCATAAACCCTAAACCCTAAATCCCAAACCCTAAACCCTAAACACTAAGCACTAAACCTAAATCGTAAATCGTAAATCGTAAACCCAAACCCTGAACCCCAAACACAAAACCCCAAAACCCAAACCCTAAAACCTAAACCCCAAAACCTAAAACCCTAAACCTTAAACCCCCCTAATCCTCAAACCTTAAACCCTAAACCCAAACACTAAACCCCAAACCCTAATCCTAAACCCTAAACCCCAAACTTTAAACCATAATCCTGAAATCGTAAATAATAAACCCCAAACCCTAAACCCCAAACCATAAACACGAAGCAGGAAACTCGAAACCCTTAACCCTTAACCCTAACCCTAAAACCCTAAACACTAATACCTAAACCCTAACCCTAAAACCCAAAACCTTAGACCCTAAACCCTAATCCCTAAACACTAAAACCTAATCCAACACCTTAAACTCGAAACCCTAAACCCTAAACCCCAAACCATAAACTCCAAACCCTAAACTGTAAACCTTAAACCCTAATTCCTAAACCCTAAACTTTAAACCCAAAACTCCTAAACCCTAAACCCTAATCAGTAAACTCTAATCGTTATACCCCAAACCATAAACCCGAAACTCTAATCCCCAAACCCTAAACCCCATACCCAAGACCCTAAACCATAAACCCTTAACCCCAAACCTTAATCACTAAACCCTAAACCCTAAACCCTTAAACCTTAAACCCTCAAGCCTAACTCCTAAACCACAAACCCTAATCGCTGAACCCCAAACCCCAAACCCTAAATCCCAAACCCTATACCCTAATTTCATAACCCTAGACCCTAGACCCTAAACCTTAAACCCTAAACCACAAACCATAAACCCTAATTCCTAAACCCTAAACCTTAAACCCCAAACCCCAAACCCAAAAGCCTAAACCCTGGACCCTAACTTTAAACTGCGACCCCTAAACCCTAATCCTTATACCCCAAATCCTAAACCATAAACCATAAACCACAAACCCCAAACCCCAAACCCCATCCCAAGACCCACATCCGTAAACCATTAACCTTAAATTTTAAACCCTAATCCCTAAACCATGAACCCCCAACAATTGACCCCAAACCTTAACCCTAAACCCCAAACCCTAAACCCTAAACCCTAAACCCTAAACCTAAACCCTACACCACAAACCTTAAACCCTATACCCCAAACCCTAATTCCTTAACCCTAAGCCCTATACCCTAACCCTAAACCCCAAATACTAAACCCTAAACCCCAATCCCCAAACCCAAAACCTTAAATCCTAAACCCCAAACCATAAACACTAAACAGTAAAACTGTAAACCCTAAACCCTAGACCCTAAACCCTAAACCTTAAATCCTAACCTTAAATCCCAAACCCTAACCCTAAACCCGAAACCTTAAACACTGAACCCGAAACCCTAAACACTAAACTCCAAACCCGAAACCCTAAACACTTAATCCAAAACTAGAAACCCTAAATCGAAACCCTAAACCATAAACCCTAAACCTAAACCCTACAGCTTAAACCTTAAATCCTAAACCGTATACCCTAAACACTAAATCGTAAACCCCAAACCCTAAACCCTAAACCCTAAACCCTAAACCCCAAACCCTAAACCCTAAACACTAAATCCTAAACCCTAAAGCCATAAACCTTAAACCCTAATTCCTAAACCTTAAACCTTAAACCCCAAACCTCGAACACCGAACCCTAGACCCTAAACCCTAAACCCCAATCCATATACACTCAACCCTAAATCTAAAACTATAATCCAGAAACCTTAAACGCCAAATGCTAAACCGTAAACCTTAAACGCTAAACCTTAAACCCTAAACCCCAAACCATAAACCTTAAACCCTAAAATTGTAAACCCTAAACCCCAAACCCTAAACCCTAAATCCTAACCCTAAATTAGAAACCCTAACTATAAACCCTAAACCCTAAACCATTAACCATAAACCCCAAACTGTAAATGCTAAACCACAAACCCTAAACCCTAATCTCCAAACCTGAAACTGGAAACCCTAAATTAAAGCCCTAAATCTTAAATCCTAAAGCCTAAAACCCTAAACCCTCTACCCCAAAGCCTATACCCTATACCCTATACCCTAAACCGTAAACCCTAAACACTAAACACTAAACCCTATACCCCAACCCCAAACCCCAAACACTAAACCCTAAACCCAAGACCCAAACCCAAAACCCAAAACCCTAAACCCTAAACCCTATACCCTAAACCGATCCCTAAACCCAAAACCCAAAACCATAAACACTTAACCTCAAACTCTAAACCCTCAACCCCAAACCATAATCCCCAAACCCCAAACCCTTTTCCTCAACCTTAAAAGCTACACCCTAATCCATAAGCCACACTCCCCAAAACCTAAATCAAAAACCCCTAAATCCAAAACCTTAAACACTCAAGCCTAGACCATAAACCCTAAAGGAAAAACCCAAAAAGCTAAACTCTAAACTCTAAACCCTAAATCCTAAAGCCTAAACCCTAAAGCCTAAAGCCTAAACCCTAAATGGTAAACCCTAAACCCCAAACCCTATACTCTAAACCCTAAACCCTAAACCGTAAACCTTGAAACCTTAAACCCTAAACCCTCAATCCTGAAGCCCAAAGCCCAAACCCAGAGCCTTAACCCCAAACTCCAAACCCCTAAAACCTAAACCTCAAACTCTAAACCCTATACACTAAACCCTAAACCCCAAACCCTATATCCTAAAGCCCAAAGCCCAAAGCCCAAACCCTAGACCATTAACCCCAAACTCTAAACCTTAAATGCTAAACCTTAAACCTTAAACCCTAAACCCTAAACCCTAAACCCTAAACCCTAAACCCTAAACCCTAAACCGTACCCTAAACCCTAACCCTAAACCCTAAACCCTAACACCGAACCCTAAACCCTGAACCCTAAACCCTAAACCCGGAACCCTTAACCCTAAATCCCAAACCCTCAAACGTAAACCCTAAACCCTCAACTGAAACCCTAAACCCTAAACTATAAAACGTAAACCTTGAACCCTAAATTCTAAACGCTAAATCCTAAACCCGAAATGCTGAAACCCTAAACCCTAAACCCTAAACCCTTATCCCCAAACCCTAAACCCAAAACCCTAAACCCCCAACCATATACCCTGAAACCTAAACCCTAAACCCCAAACCCTAACCCTAACTCTAAACACAAAACCCTAAACTATAAACCCCAAACCCTAATCGTTAAACCCTAAACTCTAAACCCCAAACCATAAACCCCAAACCCTAAGCCTAAACCCTAAACCCCAAACGATAAACCCAAAACCCAAAATCCAAAACCCTAAACCCTATACCCTAAACCCTATACCCCATACTCTAAATCCTAAAACCCAAACCCCAAAACCCTAAACCCTAAATCCTAAAACCCAAATTCTAAACCCTAAACCCTAAAACCCTAAACTCTTAACTCCAAACCCTAAACCCCAAACCTTAACCCTAAACCCTAAACCCAAAACCATAAAACCCGAAACTCAAAACCTGAAACTCAAAATCTTAATCCTTAGACCCTAAACCCTAAACCCTGAACCTTGAACCCTAAACCCAAAACCGTAAACCCCAAACCATAAACCCAAAATCCTAAAGCCTAAACCCCAAAGCCTAAACTCTAGACCGTAACCCTAAACCATAATCCCCAAACCCTAAATCGTGAACCATAAAAAACATAACTTTAAATCCTAATTCCTAAACCCTAAACCTTAAACCCACAACCCTGAACCGTGAACCCTAAACACTAGACCCTAAACCCTAATCGTTTTACCCCAAACTCTAAACCCTAAAACATAAACCCCAAACCCTAAATGCTAAATCCTAAACCCCAAACCCAAGACCCTAAACCGTAAACCTTAAACTCTTAACCTAAACCCTTAACCCCAAACCATAAACCCCAAACCATAAACCTTAAACCCTAACCATAAACCCCAAACCACAAACCTTAAATACTAAACCTCAACCCTAAACCCCAAACCACAAACCCTAAACCCTATACCCTAAACCCTAAATCCTAAACCCCAAACTCTATACCTGTAAACCCAAAGCCCAAAGCCCAAACGCTAAACCCCCAAATGACTAAACCCTAAACGCTAAACCCTAAACACCAAACCCCAAACCCTAAGACCAAAAACCCTAAACCCTAAACCCTAAACCCTAAACCCCAAACCCTAAATGCTAAACCCAAACGCTAAACCCCAAACCCTAACTCTTACCCTAAAGTCCAAACCCCAAACCCTAAACCCAAAATATGAAACCATAAACCCCAAATCGTAATCACCAAACCCTAAACTGAAACCCTAAGCCTTAAACCTTCAACCTTAAAACCCCAAACCCTAAACCCTAAACAGTAATCCTAAACCCTAAACCCCAAATCCTAAACCCTATACCCCAAACCCTAAATCTTAAACCCTAAACCATATACCCTTAAAGCCAAACCCTAAAATCCAAAACCGAAAACTATAAACCCAAAACTGTTAAACCTAAACCCTAAACCCTAAACTCTAAACCTTAAAACCCAAAACCCAAAACCCAAAACCCAAAACCCTAAACTCTAACCCTAAACCATAAACCCCAAAACCCTCAATACTAAACTCTGAACCCTAATCTCTAAATGCTAAATCCTTATCACTAATCCCTAAACCCTAAACCCTAGACCCTAAACCCTAAAACCTAAATCCTAAACCCTAAACCCCAAACACTAAACCCAAACCATAAATCCCAAACCCTAAACCAAGACCCCATCTCGAAACCCTAAACCATAAACCCCAAACCCCCCAAACCCCAAACCCCAAACCCTAAGCCATAAAACCAAAACCCTAAACTGTAAACCCCAAACCATACACCCAAACCCTAAACCCTAAACCCCCGAACCTTAACCCTAAATCCTAAACCTAAACCCTAAACCCCATACCCCAAAACTTAACCCTAAACCCAAAACCTTAAACTCTAAACCTTAAACCCTAAACCCTAAACCCCATTCCCCAAACCCTTAAACCTAAACCCTAAACTGTCAACCCTAAACCCTAAACCCCAAACCCAAACCCAAAATCCAAAACCGTAACACTAAACCTCAAACCATAAACCCTAAACCCTTAACCACAAACCACAAACCCTAAACCCTAAACACTAAATCCTGAACCCATAACCCAAAACCCAAAACCTTTAACCCTAATCCCTAAACCCTAAATCCACAATGCGAAACCCTAATTCCTAAACCATAAACCCAAACCATTAACCCCAAACCCCAAACCCTAAACCCCAAACCATAATCTCGAAACCCTAAACCCCAAACTCCAAACCATAAACCCTAAACCATAAATGTCGAAACCCTAAACCCTAAACTCCAAACCCCAAACTCTAAACCCAAAACCCTAACCCCAACCCTAAACCGTTAACCCTAAAACCCCGAACCCTAAATAATAATTGCCAAACCCTAACCCTAACCCTAAAACCCAAACCCAAAATCGTAAACTAGATACACTAAACTATAAACCCTAAACCCTAAACCCTAAACATTAACCCTAAAGCCTTAACCCTAACGCCTAAACCCTAAACCCTAAACCACAAACTCTGAATCCTAAACCCTCAACTTTAAACCAAAAACCCTAAATTGTAACCCTTATACTATAAACGCCAAAGCCTAAACCCCAAACCATAAACCTTAAACCCTACTGCCCAAAACACAAACCCTAACCCTAAAACCGAAACCCAAAACCATAAACCCTAAACCCCAAATCCTAAACCCCAAACCCCAAACCCTCAACTCCACCCCTAAAAGTCTAAATCCTAAACCATAAACCCCAAACCCTAAAACGTAAACCATGAACGCCAAACCCTAAACACTAAACCTCAAACCCTTAACCCTAAACCATAAACTCTAAACCCTAAACCCTAAACATTAAACCCAAAACATTAAACCCTAAATCCTAAACTCCAAACCTTAAAAACCAAAGCCCAAATCACAAACACTAAACCCTAAACCTTAATTCCTAAACGCTTAACCCTAAACCATAAACCCTAATCCATAAACCATAAGCTCTAAACTCTTAATCCCAAACCTTAAATCCTAAACCCTAAACCATAAACTCCCAACCATTATCCCCAAACCCTAGACCCCAAACCCTAACCTTAATCCCCAAACCCAAAACCATAAACTATAAACCCCAAACCCTTAACTCCAAACCCTAAACCCTAAACCCTTATCCCAATATCCAAAACCCTAAACCCAAAACCCTAAGCCCTAAGTACCAAACCCTAAACACCAAACCCTTAACCCTAAACCCTAAACCCTAAATCCTCAACCGATAACACAAAACCCAAAACCTTTATCTCCAAACCCTTAACCATAAACACTAAACCTTAAACCCTAAACCCTAAACCGTAAAACCCTAAACCCTCAACCCTAAACCATCAACCTAAACTCTAAACCCTAAATCCTAAACCCCAAACCATAAACTCCAAACCATAAAACCCAAACCCTAACTCAAACCCCTAACCCAAAACCCCAAAACCCAAACCCTAAAGCATAAACCCGAAACCCCAAACCCTAAGCTCGAAACTTGAAACCCTAAACCCTAAACCACTAACCCAAAACCCTATTCCCTAAATCTTAAACCCTAAAGCCTAAACCATAAACCCTAAAACCCAAAACCGCAAACCCTAAACCCCAAACCCTAACCATAAACCCTAAACCCTAAACTTGAAACCCCAAACCTTTAATGTCAAACCCTAAACCCTAAACCATAAACCTTAAAACCCACACCCCAAATTCCAAACCCTAAACCCTAAACAGCGAAACTTAACCCTTAAACCTTAAAACCCTAAACCCTAATCTCAAAATGCTAAACCCTAATCCCTAAACCCTAAACCATAAACCCTAAAAAATAAACCCTAAACTGTAATCTCTAAATGCTAAACCCTAATCCCTAAGCCCTAAACCTTAAATGCTAAACCCTAAACTCTAAACCCTTAACCCCAAACCCTTAACCCCAATCGCTAAACCCTAAACTCTAAATGCTAAACTCTAAACCCTTAACCCCAAACCCTAAACCCTAAACGCTAAAACTAAACCCTAAACCCTAAAATCATAAACCAAAAACCCTAAAATCCTAAACCATAAACCCTAAATCGTAAATCGTAAACAGTAAAATCATAAACCGTAAATCCCAATCCATAAACCACAAACCCTAACCCTAAACCCCAAGCCCTAAACCATAAACCATAAACCGCAAACCCTAAACACTAAACACCAAACCGTAAACCCTAAAACCCAAACTCAAGACTCGAAATCGTAAACCGTAAACCCCAAAACCGAAACCCTTAAACCCAAACTCCAAATTCCAAGCACTAAACCCCAAACCCTAAACTATAAACCCCAAACCCTAATCCTAATCCCCAAACTCCAAACCCCAAGCCATAAACCCCAAACCCAAACCCTAAACCCTCGACATGAATCCCTAATCCCTAAACACTAAACTGTAAAACCTTTAACTCTAAACCCTTAACCCTAAACCTTCAACCCTAAGCTCTAAATCTTAAACCCTAAACCCAAAAACATATGCCCCAAACACTTAACCACAAAGATCAAACCCTGAACCCTAAACCCTAAACCCTAAACCCTAAACCGTAAAATCCTAAACCCTAAACCTTAAAGCCTAAACCCGAAACCCTAAACCCTAAACCCTAAGCTCTGAAACCCTAAACCTTAAACTTTATACCCTTAGCCCTAAGCCCCAAACCCTAAACCCTAAACCCTAAAACCTTAAAGCCTAAACCCTAATTCCTAAACCCTAAACCCCAAACCATAAACCCTGGACCCTGGACCCTAAACCCTAATCCATATACCCCTAACCCTAAACCATAACCACAAAACTGAAACCCTAAACTCTAAACCCCAACCCTAAACCCTAAACCCTAAACCTCAAAACCCCAAACCATAAACCACAAACCCCAAACTCTAAACCCTAAACCCCAAACCCTAAACCCTAAACCTCAAATCCTAAACCATAAACCCCAAACGTTATTCCTAAACCCAAAACCCTAAACCCTAAACTGAAAAACTAAACCTTAAACCCTAAATTCCTAAACCCTAGACGCTAAAACCTAAAAACTAAACCCTAAACCATAGAGCGTAAACCCTAAACCCTAATCCCGAAATAGTAAATCGTAAACCCCAAATGCTAAACCCCAAACTCTAAACCCAAAACGTAAGCCCCGAAACCCTAAACCCTAATTTCTAAATCTTGAAGCCCAAACCACAAACCCTACAGCCTTAACCCTAAACTCCAAACTGCAAACCCTAAACCCTAAACTCTAAACACTAAATCCTAAACCCCAAACCCTAAACCTAAACCCTAACCTTGAACCCTAAACCCCAACCCGTAAACCATAAACCTGAAACCTTTAATCCCAAACCTGAAACCCTAAAACCTAAACCCTAAAGTGAAACCCTAAACCCTAAAACTTTAAGCCCTAAACTCCAAACTCTATACCCTATACAATGAACCGTAACCCCTAAACCCTAAACCGTAAACCCCAAACCGTAAACAATAAACCCTAACCCTAAACCCTTAACCCTAAACCCCAAACCATCACCCTAAGCCCTAAGCCCTAAACTGAAACCCTAAACTCAAAACCCTCAAGCATAATTTTTAAACCCCAAATGCTAATCCCTAAACCCTAAACCCCTATTCCCATACCCAAAAGTCTAAACCATAAAGGCCAAATCGTAAACCCCAAACAATAAACCGCAAACCCTAAACCCAAACCCCAAACATTAAACCCCAGACCCTACACCCAAAACATTAAACCCTAAACCCAAACCTTAAACCCTAATTCTAAAACCCCAAACCCTAAACCTTAAACCCCAAACCCTAAACCCTGAACGCTAAACCCTAGACCCGAAACCTTAAATCGCAAACCCTAAATCCTAAACCCCAATCCTTATACCCCAGACACTGAACCCCAAAACATAAACCCCAAACCCTAACTCTAATCTCGAAATCTCAAACCCTAAACCCCAAACCCCAAACCCTAAACCCTAAATACTAAACACCAAACCATAAACCCTAAACCCTATACCCCAAACCTTAATTCCTTAACCTCAAACCTTATACCTTAACCCAAAACCCAAAACCCTAATCCCTAAACCCTAAACCCCAAACCTAAAACCCTAAAACCCTAAACCCTAAACCCTAAACCCCAAATTTTAACACTAAACCCCAAATCCTAACCCTAAACCCTAAACCCTAGACACCAAACCAGAAATTGGAAACCCTAATCCGAAACCCTAAATCCTAAACCCTAAACCCCAAAACCCTAAACACTTAACACTTAACACTAAACCCTAAACACTAAACCATTAACCCTAAAACTTTAACCCTAAACACTAAACATTAAACCCTAAACCCTAAAACCCTAAACCTTAAAGCCTAACTCCAAAACCCTAAAACTTACACTTCAAACCCTGAACCCTGGACCCTAAACCCTAAATGCTAAACCCTAAAGCCTAATCCATATACCCCAAACCCTGAACCCTAAACCCTAAACCCCAAACTCCAAACCCTAACCCCTAACCCCTAACCCCTAACCCCTAAACCCCAAACTCTAAACCCTAAACCCCAAAACAAAAATCCCTAAACCCTAAATACTACACCCAAAGCCCTAAACCTTAACCCGTAAACCCTAAACTTGAAACCCTAAACCATAAACCCCAAACCCTTTTCCTAAACCTTAAACCCTAAGCCCAAAAGCCTAAACCACAAACCCTAACCCTTAAACCCTAAATGGAAAACCTAAACCCTCAACCCACAGCCCTAAAGTCCTAAACCCTCAAGCCTAAACCCTAACCCTTAAACTAAAATCCTAAACCCTAAACCCTAAACCCTAAACCTTAAACTGAAACCCTAAATCCTAAAACTCTAAACCCTAAACCCCAAACTCTAAACCCTAAACCCTAAACAGTAAACTGTAAACCCTAAACCGCAAATTGTAAACCCCAAAACCTAAATCCTAAACCCCAAACGCTAACCATAAATCCTAAACCCATAACACCGAACCCTAAACCCTAAGCTTTAAACTTTAAACTGAAAACTTAATCCCTAAACCCGAAATCCTAAAATCCTAAACCCTAAACCCTAAAAACTAAACCCTAAAGCCTAAGGCCTAAAGCCTAAACCCTAAACCTCCAACCCTGAACCGCAAACCCTAAATCCTAAACACCAAACCCCAAACCCTAAACCCTGAACCCTAAACCTCGAAACCCTAAACCCTAAACCCTAAATCTCGAAGCCGAAACCCTAAACCCCACCCCAGACCTTTGACCGCAAACCCCAAACCCCAAACCATAAGCCCCAAACCCCAAACCCTAAATCCTAAACCGTAAACCCTAAACCATAAACCCCAAACCGTAAATCACAAACCATAACCTTAAACCCTAAACTTTAACCATTAACCCTAAACGCGAAATTCGACACCATAAATCTGAAAGCCTTTACCCTAAACCCCAAACCCTAAACCCTAAACACACAATCATAAATCATAAACCCTAAATCGTAAATCACAAACCTTATCCTTAAACCCTAAACACTAACCCATAACCGAAAACCCTAAATCTGAACCCGTAAACCCGAAACCCTTAACCCTAAAACCCTAAACCCTAATATGAAATTCGAAACCCTAAAATTCTAAACCGTAAACCCTAAACTCTAAACGATAAATCCTAAACCCTAAACCCCGAAAACTTAAACCGTAAACCCCAAACCCTTAACCCATACCCAACACCCTAAATCCCAAACCATAAACCCCATACCCTAAACCCTAAAACCTAAAGCATAAACCCCAAACTATAAACCGTAAACTGCAAGCTGTAACCCTAAACTCGGAACCCTAAACCCAAACCCTAAACCCTAAACCCCAACCCATAAACCCCAAACCCTAAATCCCAAACACTAAATCCTAAACCCTGAACACTAAACCTAAACACTAAACCCAAAACCCCAAACCCGTAGCCCTATACACCAAACCCTAAATTTGAAAACCCCAAACCCTAAAACCCTATACCCAAAACCCTAACTCCTAAACCCTAAACCCGAAACCCTAAAACCCTAAACCCTAAACCCCAAACCGTAAGCCGTAAACCCTAACACAAAACCCAAAACCCAAAACGCTAAAACCCGAAATCCTAAACCTGAAACCCTACATCTTAATCCATAAACCCTAAACCCTGAACACTGAACCGTGTACCCAAAACGCTAAACCTTTAACTCAAAACCATAAACCCCAAACCCTAAATCGTAAAGCCTAAAGCCTAAAGCCTAAAGCTTAAACCTAAACCCCAAACCTCGAACCCTGAACCCTGGACCCTAAACCCCAGGCCCTAAACACCAAACATTAAACCCTAAACCCTAATTCGTTTTTCCTAAACACTAAATCCTAAACCATGGACCTAAACCCTAAACCCTAAACCCATGACCCAAAATCATAAACCCTTAACCCTAAACATTATACCTTGAACCCTAAACCCTAAACCCCTAACCATAAACCTTAAACCCTAAAATCACAACCCTAACCAGAAACCCCGAATAACAAACCCTAAACCCTAATCACTAAACCCTAAACCCTAAACACTATACCTAAATCCTAAACCCCAAACCCTAAACCTTATACCCCAAACCCTAAATCCTAAACCCCAAACCCTATACCTGTAAACCCAAACGCTAAACCCAAAACCCCGAAACCACTAAACCCCAAACACTAAACCTTAAACACCAAACCCCAAACCCTGATTCCTAAACACTAAAACCCTAAACCCTAAACCCTAAACCGGAAATCATAAACCGTAAACCACTAACCGAAAATCTAAACCCCAAACCCTAACCCTAAATTCCAAAGCCCAAACCCTAAACCCGAAATCCGAAACCATAAACCCGAACCTTAAAACCCTAAACCCTAAACTAAAAGCCGAAGCACTAAAACTTGAAATTTAAAACCCTAAACCCTAAATCCGAAAACTAAACCCTAAACCCTCTATCCCAAACCCGAAATCCTAAACAAGAAGCCCTATACCCTTAACCCCAAACCCTAAACTCTAAACCCTAAGACCCTAAACTCTAAACCCTAATTGTTTTACCCCAAACCTTAACCTGTAAAACATAAACCCTAAACCCTGAAACCCAAAACCCAAAACCCTAATCTCTAAACGCTAAACCTTAATCCCTAAACCCTAACCCCTAGACCCTTGACCCTAGACCCTAAACCCTAAACATTAAGTCGTAAATCCTAAACCCCAAACCTTAATCCGAAACCCTAAACCCCAAACCATAAACACAAACCCTAACCCGAAAGCCCATCCCGAAACCCTAAACCATAAACCTTATACCCAAAACCTAAACTCTAAATCCTAAAACCCTAAACCTTAAACCCTAAACCCAAACTCTAAACCTTAATCCTTTTACCCAAAACCCTAAACTCTAAACCCTAAACCTTAAACCCCGAAACCCTAAACCCTAAACCTTAAACGCTAATATCTAAATGCTAAACCCTAATCCCTAGAACCGAAACCCTAAACCTTAAACCTCAAACCTTGAACCCCAATCCCTAAACCCTATACCCCAAACCCTAAACCCTAAACCCCAAACGCTTACCACTAAACTCTAAACCCCAAACACTAATACCTGAACCGTAATCCCTAAACCATAAACCATAAAGCCCAAACCGTAAACTCGAAACCCTAATCGTAAACCATGAACCCTAAACCCCAATCCCTAAACTGTAAACCCAAAACCCTTAACCCTAGGGCTGAAATCCTTAGCCGTAAACCCTAAACTCTAAACCCTAAAACTCTTTACCCTAAACACTAAACTCTAAATGTAAAATCCTAAAACCTAAACCCTGAAACCCTAAACCCTAAACCCTAATCACCAAACCTTTAACACCAAACCCCAAACCATATACCCTAAACCCTAAACCCTAAACCCCAAACTCTAAATCCTAAACGCGAAACCATAAACCATAAACCGCAAATTATAAATCACAAACCCTAACCTAAAACCCTAAATGCTAAGCCTTAACCCAAAACCCCTAATCCGAAACCATAAATTCTAAACCCTTAACCCTAAACCATAAACCCTAAATCCTAAACACAAAATGATAAATCATAAACCGCAAATCGTAAATCACAAACCCTAACCTAAAACCCTAAACTCTAACCCCCAAATCCGAAACCACAAAACCGAAACCCTTAACCCTAAACCCCAAACCCTAAATCCTAAACACAAAGCCATAAACCATAAACCCTAAACCGTAAATCAAAAGCCCTAAACTGTAAACCTGAAACCCTTAACCCTAAAACCCTAAACCCTAAAACTCTAAACCGTAAACCCTAACCTCTAAACGCTAAATTCAAAACCCTAAACCCCGAAACCCTAAACCATATACCCTAAACCCTAAACCCCAAACCCTAACCCTAAAACCCAAACCCCAAACCTTAAACCATAAACCCCAAACCCTAATCCTCAAACCGTAAAACATAAACCCAAAACCCAAAACCCCAAACCATAAACACCAAACCCTAAACCCTAAAGCCTAAACCCCAAACCATAAACCCTAAACACCAGGCTGTAACCCTAAACTCAAAACCCTAACCCTAAATTCTAAACCCTAACTCATAAACCCTAAACCCTAAATCCCAAACCCTAAATCCTAAAACCAGAACCCTAAACCTAAACCTCAAACCCTAAATCCCAAACCCTAACCCCTATATCCCAAACACTTATAACGAAACCACCAAACCTAAAACCCAAAATCCTAAAGCCCAAATCCTAAACCGAAAACCTCAAACCCTAAAACCCTAAACCCTAAACCCCAAACCCAAACACCAAACTTAAAACCCAAAACCCTAGAACCAGAAATCTTATACTTGAAACCCTAAATCCTAATCCTTAAATCCTAAACCTTAAACCTTGAACGCTGAGCCGTGTACCCAAAACCCTAAACCTTAAACAAAAACCCATAAACATCAACCCCTAAATCCTACAGCCTAAAGCCTAAGGCCTAAAGCCTAAAGCCTAAAGCTTAAAGCCTAAACCCCATACCCCAAACGCTAAACCCAAGACCGTAAACCCTATACCATAAAACCTGAACCCTAAATTAAGAACCTTAAAACACAAATCCATAAACTATAATTACTAAACCCTAAACCTAAACCCCAAACCTCGAACCCTGAACCCTAAACCCTAGGCCCTAAACCCTAAACCTTTTACCCCAAACCCTAATCCCTAAACTATGGACCCAAAACCCTAAACCCCAAACCCACCCTTAACCCCAAACCTTAAACCCTAAACCCTAAACCCTGAACCTCAAACCATAAACCTTAAACCCTAAAATCCAAACCCTAACCAGAAAGCCGAAACTGCAAATCTTAAACCCCAATCCCTAAACCCTAAACCCTATACCTAAATCCTAACCCCAAACCCCAAACCATAAACCTTATACCCCAAACCCTTAATCCTAAACCCCAAACCCTAAACCCTATACTTGTAAACCCAAACCCAAAACCCTAAACCCTCAAACCACCAAACCCTAAACACTAAACCTTAAACACCAAACCCCAAACCCTGAACCCTAAACACTAAAACCCTAAACCCTAAACCCGAAATCGTAAACCCCAAATTGAAATGCTAAACCCCAAAACCTAACCCTAAACTCCAAAGCCCAAACCCTAAAACCGAAACCCGAAACCATAAACCAGAACCTTAAAACCCTAAACCCTAAACTGAAAGCCTAAGCCCTAAACCCTAAACCCCAAACCCTAAACACTAAACCTAAACCCTACACCCCAAACCCTAAACCCTATATCCCAAACCCTAAATCCTAAACTGCAAGCCCTATACCCTAAACCCCAAATTGCAAACCCTAAACTCTAAACCCTAAAACCCTTAACCCTAAACCCTAAACTCTAAACCCTAATCCTTTTACCCCAAACCTTAATCTATAAACAATAAACCCTAATCTCAAAATGCTAAACTGTAACCCCTAAACCCTAAACCCTATACCCTAAACCCTAAATCGTAAATCCCAAACCCTAAACCCTAAACCCCAAACCTTAATCCGAAACCCTAAACCCCAAACCATAAACACAAACCCTAACCCAAAAGCCCATCCCGAAACCCTAAACCATAAACCCTATACCCTAAACCCCAAAACCCTAAACCATAAACCCTAAACCTAAACCCTAAACTCTAAATTCTAAAACCCTAAACCCTAAACCCCAAACTCTAAACCCTAATCCTTTTACCCTAAACCATAAACTCTAAACACTAAACACTAAACACTAAACCCTAAACCCTAACCCCTAACCCCAAAACCCTAATCTCTAAACACTAAACCCTAAACCGTAGAGCCGAAACCCTAAACCCTAAACCTCAAACCTTGAACCCAAACCCTAAACCCTAAACCCTAAACCATAAACCTCGAAACACTAAAACCTAAATTCTGAAACCCAAAACCCACACCCCATACCCTTAACACCAAACTCCAAACCCTAAACACTAATCTCTAGACCCCAATCTCTAAACCCTAAACCCAACCCCAAATCGTAAACCCCAAACCCTAACACTAAACCCTAAACCCTAGCCCTGACCCCTAAACCCCAAACCCTAAACTGTAAACTCGAAACCCTTAACCCTAAACCCGAAACCCTTAATCGTAAACCATAAACCCTAAACTGAAACCCGAAAACCCTAAACCCTAAACTGAAACCCGAAAACCCTAAACCCTAAACTTTAAACGCTAAATCCTAAACTCTAAACCCTGAAACCCTGAACCCTAAACCCTAAACCACAAACTCTAAACCCTAAACCCTAAACTCTAAACCCTAAACCCTTAACCCCAAACCATAAACCCAAAACCCTAAACCCCAAACCATAAACCCCATTCCCTAAACCATAAACCCTAAACCCCAAACCATAAGCCCTAAACCCTAAACCCTAAACCCCAAAGCCTTACTCTAAACCCGAAAACCTAACCCTAAACCCTAAACCACAAACCATAAACCCCAAACCCTGAATCCCAAACCCTAAATCCTAAACCCTGAATACTAAACCAAAACCCTAAACCCTAAACTCCAAACCATAAACCCTTAACCCAAACCCTAAACCCTAAACCCTAAACCCCAAAAACCAAAACCCTAAACCCTGATACCCAAATCGTAAACCCTAAACCCTAAAGCCCCAAATCCAAAACCATAAACCCTAAAACCCAAACGTAAACCCCAAACGTAAACCCCAAATCCTAAACCCTAAACCCCAAAATACTAAACCCCAAACCCAAACCCTAAACCGTAAACCCTAAACCTTCAAACCAGAAACACTAAACCTGACACCCTAAATCTTAATCCCTAAACCCTAAACCCTGAACCTTGAACCCTAATCCTAAAACCCAAAACCCAAAACCATAAACCATAAACCCAAAACCCAAAACCCTATACCCTAGACCGTAAACCCTAAACCGTAAACCCCAAACCGTAAACCCTAAACTGTTAACCCCAAATCCTAAACCTTAAACCCTAAACCCCAAACACTAAACCCTAAACCCTAAACACTAAACCTAAAGCCTAAACCCAAAACCCAAAACCCCAAATCCTAAACCCCAAACCCTATACCCATAAACCCAAACCGCAAACTGCAAACCTAAAATTTTAAACCCACAAACCACTAAACCTTAAACGCAAAACCCCAAACCCTAAACCCTAACCCTAAAACCCTAAACCCTAAACCCTAAACACTAAACCTCAAACACTAAACCCTAAATCCCTGAACCTTATACCCTAAACCCTAAACCCTAAACCCTAAACCTAAAGCCCTAAACCCTAAACCCTAAACCAAAACCCTAACCCTAAACCCTAAACTCCAAAGTCTAAACCTTAAACCCTAAACCCTAAACCTACACCCTAAACCTTAATCACTAAACCCCAAACCCTAAACCCTAAACACCAAACCATAAACCCCAAACCCTAAACACGAAACCCTAAACCCTAAACCCCAAAGCCCTAAACCTTAAACCCTAATTCGTAAACCCTAAACCTTAAATCCCAAACCTCGAACCGTGAACCATAAACCCCATATCCTAAACTCCAAACCTTTAACCCTAAACTCTAATCTTTATACCCCAAACCCTAAACCCTAAACCACAAATCCAAGACCCTAAACCGTAAACCCTTATCCCAAAACCTTAAACGCTAAACCATAAACCCTTAAGCCCAAACCAAAACACCCAAACCCTAACCCTAAACCCCAAACCCTAAATCCCAAACTCTAAACCTAAAACCCCAAACCCTAAACCCTATACCTCAAACCCTATACTGTTAACCCCAAACCCCAAACCCTAAATGCCAAATCCTAAAAACCGAAACCCTAAACACTAAACCCTAAACCCTGAAACCCTAAACGCGAAACCCTAAACCCTAAACGCTAAACCTTGAACCCCAAACCTTAAACCATAAACCCCAAACCCTAACCCACAAAACCTCTCCCTAAACCCTAAACCATAAAACTCAAACCCTAAACCCTAAACCCTAAGCCTTACAACCTAAATCAAACCCTAAACCCTGAAATCCTTAACCCTAAACCCTCAAGCCTAATTCCTGAACCTCGAACCCTTAGACCCAAATGCCAAACCCTAAACCCTAAACCCCAAACCCTAAACCATAAACTCTAAACGCTAAACCCAAATCCTAAAACCATAACCCTAGACCCCAAACCCTAAACCCTTTACCCCAAACCTTAAACCCTAATTCCTAAACCCTAAACCTTAAACCCCAAACCCTGAACCCTAAACCTTAAACCCTAAACCGAAAATGCTAAACCCTAAACCATAATCCTTATACCTTAAACTGTAATCCTTATACCCCAAACCCTAAACCATAAACCATAAACCACAAATCCCAAACCCTAAACCCCAAACAAAAGACCCTAAACCGCAAACCCTTAACCCCAAACCTTAAAACCTAAACCCTAAACCTTGAACCCCATACCATAACCCTAAACCCTAACCCTAATCCCCAAATGCCAAACCCTAAACCCTAAACCCTAAACCTAAACCCTAAACCCCAAACCCTAAACCCTAAATCCCAAACCTTGAACCCTAATTTCTAAACCCTAAACCTTAAACCCCAAACCCCGAACCATTAACCCCAGACCCTAAACATTAAACCCTAAACACACAACCCTAATCCTTATACCCCAAACCCTAAACCCTAAACCATACACCCCAAACCTTAAACCCTAAACCACAAACCCAAGACCCTAAATGTAAACCCTTAACACCAAACCATAAACACTAAACCCTAAACCCTAATCCTCGAACCATAAACCCTAAACCCTAAATCCCAAACCCTAAACCCTAAACACTAAGCACTAAACCTAAACAGTAAACCCTAAAGCACTACAAGAAAAACAGTGATTAGAGACGGACAAATCCGTCTCTAATAATGAGAAAATCCGTGTCTGATTCAATTAGACACGGACTTTGACACGGACTGGTGTCCGTGTCTAAAAAGTTGGTTCCTAAACCTCAGAGACGGACTTATATGTCCGTGTCAAATTAGGCACCGAAAATCGGTGCCTATGTCAACAAAGTCCATCTCTGAACCAATTTGTAAAATGTGATTTTCAAGACGGATCAGAGACGGAATAATGGAATTCCGTGCCTGATCCGTCTCTAATTCAGATTTTTGAGTTTGCAATGTAGAGACGGATCAGAGACGAAACTCCTTTTATCCGTCTCTGATCCGTCTCTGATGCCATATTCACGACTTTTTTTTAGAGACGGATCAGAGACGGATAAAAGGAGTTCCGTCTCTGATCCGTCTCTAAACAAATTTTCTAAAACCAAATATAGAGACGAATCAGAGACGAAACTCCTTTTATCCGTCTCTAGGACCTATTTTTTTGTCCGCTTTTAGAGACGAAAGATTGAAATTCCGTCTCTAATCCGTCCCTAAATTTGAATTTAGAAAATTTGTTTAGAGACGGATCATAGACGGAAAATAAGAAATCCGTCTATGATTCATCTCAAATAGATATAGGTTGTTTTTGGCTTTTTGATTTTTAATCTGTCCTAAATTGGTACAATTTTCACGTACGACTGTACTATTAATACCTAATAAAAGCATAAGTTTATAAACAATACATAATACCAATAATTTCACAAGTTTCCAAGCAAATCAAAAAAAATATCACAAGTCTCAAAATATTATAAGTTTTTAAACAGTACTTAATACTAATAATATTCCATAAGTTTCTAGAAAAATAAAAAGTAGCACAAGTCTCTAAATAACTAGGGTAGAGGAGTTGATTGCTGCGCTTCTGATCTTACATTTCCCTTGGCAGTGCGTTCAACTTGCAATTGGTAAAACAACTGAGCAATCAAACGGTCATGCTCTGCAACTTTATCACTATAATTTGTTATTATTTGTGATTGCTCCTCAACTTTTTGTTTTAAAACATCAATTATAGCTTGATGCTCCTCAGCTTGCTTTGCCAAGCACCAATCTAACTCAGCTTGGAATTGAGGATGAAGCCATGACTCCGGTCCACTAGAGATCTCAACAGATGAGCTACCAACATCAGGTGCTTCTGATCCTATACCAAACACACGCCCTTTTTTGTTCTTTCCACCCACAACTTCTAACCAAATGGCATTATCTTCCTCTTGAGATATTCCATCAATACCATTGGCTGATGCTTGAGAAGTTTTTAGTTCCTTAATTCTATTATATTCTTCCTGCAAATAAAGTTGTTTAGAATTAGTTAGCAAATTGGAGGGAAAAAAACAAAGTATACAATATGCAATATTTGTAGGATTTAAAGGAAAAACACTAACTTCACTAATGTACACTACATACATACAGTAGCAATATTTCTTAATACTTCAAACACAATCTCTCACACATAAGCAAAATCCATATGTTTTCTTAATATACTTTCCTTTTTTCACAAAACAACCATGATTTAATTTCATCACACTTGGTGTGTGTCTACCATATTTGAATCCAAACCATGATGTGGATTATAGACTTAAAAGTATCAATAAAATGCTTATGCATGCTACTTAGACATTGTTCAAACAAGCGCATCAAAATTTCTCAGAGAAAAAAATGGCTAGAGAATTAAAATAGTACTGACTCAAATGTGCTAGGAACCCAAGACAACAGAGAAACAAATACGGAACAAACCTAAACATTAAACACTCAGCCAACAACACACCAAAACATCTCACAACACTCAAACGCACAAAGCACAGTAATCTAATGTTGCATTTTTTTCATGCATAAAGCACTGGAATAGTAAATAAAGGTCCTCTAAGTCACTTCTGAAAAATAATACTTACACAAGCATCGGCAGCCCTCTTGTCGACAAACTCTCCGTTAGCCTTTCTTTTGTGCGTGCGCTCAAATAACTCGAACATTGTTGGGTCTTTCCCTAATTCCTCCTTCTATTATTATGACAAATATGACCAATCAACTATCGATCAAACAAGATGTAGAATTAAATATCTACACCATTTTGCTAAAAAAATAAATTTTTACCAACCTTATTTTGTGCTCTGATACGAGAATTGAGCCACAGCTGTGTAATGTCCCGCCTTTCACAGACGCTCGATTATTCTTTGCTTGTTCTCGCTTTGCTTTGAAAGCGTCGGTTTGCCATGCAGCAAGTAATTCTTCATATACATTTTCGGGAATCCACAAAGGCCGAGGCTTACCATTTTCCATATTAGTTCGTGTCCTACTCTTTAAAGCTTTGAGTCGCTCTTTACCTTGATGCTCCCAATTTTCCCTTATTTGCCTTTCAAATTGTGGGAGCCACTTGTATTTTTTCTGCATATATATAAGTTAATACTTTGTTAAAAGAGAATTTGTATTTAGAGTTTACAAATCAAAACAATATAAGTAAAGTGAAACTAACCGCCCATTCCCCAAACCACATGTTTTGGACTTCAGGTGGTACTTTCGTCAAACCCTAAACCCCAAACACAAAACCCCAAAACCTAAACCCTAAACCCCGAAACCTAAAACCCTAAACCTTAAACCCTAATACCTAAACGCTAATCCTCAAACCCTAAACCCAAAACTCTAACCCTAAACCCCAAACACTAATCCTAAACCCTAAACCCTAAACTTTAAACCATAATCCCGAAAACGTAAACACTAAACCCCAAACCCTAAACACGAAACACGAAAGTGGAAACCCAAAACCCTTAACCCTAACCCTAAACCCTAAACCTTAAACCCTAAACCTTAGACCCTAAACCCTAAACCCTAAACCCAAAACACAAAAACCTAATCCTACACCCTAAACCCTAAACCCTAAACACTAAACCCTAAACCATAAACCCCAAACCCCAAACTCTAAACTCTAAAACCGTAAACCTTAAACCCTAATTCCTAAACCGTAAACCTTAAACCCCAAACCAAGAACCGTGAACCCTAAACCCCAAATCCTAAACCGTAAACCCGAATCACTAAACTCTAATCCTTATACCCTAGATCTTAGACCCTAAACCATAGACAAGAAATCATAAACCCCAAACCCTAAACCCCATACCCAAGACCCTAAACCGGAAACCCTTAACCCCAAACCTTAAACACTAAACCTTAAACCCTAAACCCTAAACCTTAAACCCTCAAGCCTAACTCCTAAACCCCAAACCCTAAACCCTAAACCCTAAACCCTAAACCCCAAACCATAAACCCCAAACCATAAACCCAAACCCCATACCCCAATTTAATAACCCCAGACCTTAAACCTTAAACCATAAACCACAAACCATAAACCCTAATTCCTAAACCCTAAACCTTAAACCCCAAACCCCAAACCCTAAACCCCAAACCCAAGACCCTAAACCGTAAACCCTTAACCCCAAATGTTACACCCCAAACCCTGAATCTTGAACCCCAAAACATTAAACCCAAACCTCAACCCTAATCCCCAAACCTTAAACCCTAAACCCTAAACACTAAACCTAAACCCTAAACCCCACACCACAAACCCTAAACCTTATACCCCAAACCCTAATTCTTAATTCCAAAACACCAAACCCTATACCCTAACCCCAAACCCCAAACCCTAAACCCTAGTCCCTAAACCCCAAACCCCAAACCCTAAATCCAAAACCTTAAAACCTAAAGCTTAAACCCTAAACCCCAAACCATAAACCCTAAACCCTAAAACTGTAAACCCTAAACCCTAAACCTTAAACCCTAAACTTAAATCCAAACCTTAAATCCCGAACCCTAACCCTAAACCACAAACCCTAAACACCGAACCTGAAACCCCAAACACTAAACTCCAAACCTGAAACCCTAAACACCGAACCCAAAACCAGAAACCCTAAATCGAAACCCTAAATCATAAACCCTAAACCCTACACCTTAAACCGTATACCCTAAACACTAAACTGTAAACCCCAAACCCTTAACCCTAAAACCCAAACCCCAAACCCTAAACCCCAAATCATAAACGCCTATCACTAAATCCTAAAACCTATAACCCTAAACCTTAAACCCTAATTCCCAAACCGTAAACCTTAAATCCCAAACACCGAACACCGAACCCTGGACCCTAAACCCCAGACCCTAAACCCTAAACGCTAATCCATATACCCCAGACCCTAAACTCTAAAACATAAACCACAAACCCTAAACCCTAAATCCTAAACCCTAAACCTTAGAGCATAAACCTTAAACCCTAAATGCCAAACCATAAACCTTAAACCCTAAAACTGTAAACCCAAAACCCCCAACCCCCAACCATAAATCCTAACCATAAATCCTAAACCCTAACCCTAACCCCCAAACCCTACACCCTAAACCATAAACCACAAACTGTAAACACCCCAAACTCTAAACCCTAAACACTAAACTCGAAACTGGAAACCCTAAATTGAAAACCTAAATCCTAAACCCTAAACCCCAAAAACCTAAACCTTAAACCCCAAACCCTAAACCCTAAACCTTAAACCCTAAATTGTAAACCCTAAACCCTAAACCCTATACCCCAACCCTAAACCCCAAACACTAAACCCTAACCCCAAGACCCAAACCCAAAACCTTAAAACTAAACCTTAAACCCTAAACCCTAATCCATAAACCCTAAACCCTAAAACAATAAGCCCTAAAACCTAAACCCTAAAACCTAAACCTTAAATCCTAATCTTAAATCCCATACCCCAACCTTAAACCCCAAACCCTAGTCCCTAAACCATAAACCCCAAACCGTAAACACTAAACCCTAAACCCCAAACCCTAAACCCTAATCTCCAAACCCGAAACCGGAAACCCTAAACCGAAACCCTAAATCCTAAATCCTAAACCCTAAAACCCTAAACCCTAAACCCTAAAGCCTAAACCCTGAACCTTAAACCACAAACCCTAAACCGTAAACCCTAAACTCTGAAGCCTAAAGCCTAAAGCCAAAACCCTAAACACTAAACACTAAACCCCAAACTCCACACCCTAAAACCCTAAACCTTAAACCCTAATTCCTAAACCTTAAACCTTAAACCCCAAACCCGAACCTTAGACCCTAAATCCCAGACCCTAAACCCTAAACCCTAATCCACATACCCAAAACCCTAAACCCTAAACCATAAACCACAAATCTTAAACCCCAAACCCTAAACCCTAAACCATAAACCACAAATCTTAAACCCCAAATCCTAAACCCTATATCGTATCCCCTAAATCCTAACCCTTAAAGCCTGAACCCTAAATCCCAAAAGCCTAAACCCTAAACCCTAAACCTTAAAACCATAATCAATGAACCCTAAACCCTAAACCGAAAACCCTAAACCCTAAACCATAATTTCCAAACCCAAAACCCTATTCCTAAACCTTAAACCCTATACCATAAACCTTAAACTCCAAACCCTAAATCCTAAACCCTAAAATCCTGAACCTTAAACCCTCAAGCCTAAACCCTAAAATCCTGAACCTTAAACCCTCAAGCGTAAACCATAAACCCTAAACCCTAAAACGAAAAAACTAAACCCTAAAGCCTAGAGCCTAAACCCTAAACGCCAAACCCTAAACCGTAAACCTTAAACCCCAAACCCTAAACCCTAAACCCTAAACCTCGAAACCTTAAACCCTAAACCCTCAATCTTGAAGCCCAAAGCCCAAACCAAGTGCCTTAACCCCAAACTCCAAACCCCAAAACCTAAACCCTAAACCCAAAACCCTAAACCCCAATCCACATACCCTAAACCATAAACCCCAAACTCCAAACCCTAATCCTAAACCCTAAACCCTAGCCCTGAACCCTAAACCCCAAACCTCAAACCCTAAACCTTAAACACTATACCCTAAACCCTAATCTGAAACCCTAAACCCTAAACCCTAAATCTCGAAACCATAAACGCCAAAATCTAAAGCCTTAACCCTAAACCCTAAACCATTAACCCTGAACCCCAAGACCTAAACCATAAACCTCAAACCCTAAACCCCAAACCCAAACCCTAAACCCTAAACCCCAAACCCCAAACCCTAAACCCTAAGCCCAAAACTCTAAATTGCCAACCTAATCCCTAAACCCTAAATCTTAAAATCCTAAATCCTAAACCCTAAACCCTCAAGCTTAAACCATAAACCCTAAGAACTAAACCCTAGAGCCTATACCCTAAACCCTAAACCCTAAACCCTAAACCTCAAACTCCGAACCCCATACACTAAACCCTAAACCCTAAACCCCAAACCCTAAATCCCAAACCCTAAATGCTAAACCCTAAACCTAGAAACCCTAAACCCTAAATTTTGAAGCCCAAACCCCAAACCCCAAACCCCAAACCCTTAACCCCAAACTCCAAACCCTAAATGCTAAACCTTAAACCCCAAACCCTAAACCGTAAACCGTAAACCCCAAACCCTAACCCTAAACCCTAAACCCTAACACAGAACCCTAAACCCTAAACCCGAAACCCTTAACCCTAAATCCCAAACCCTAACACGTAGACCGTAAACCCTAAAATGAAACCCTAAACCCTAAACCATAAAACATAAACCCTAAACCTTAAATCGTAAACGCTAAATCCTAAACCCTAAATGCAGAAACCCTAAACCCCAAACCCTAAGCCCTTTTCCCCAAACCCTAAAACCCCAACCATATATCCCAAAACCTAAACCCTAAACCCCAAACCCTAACCCTAACTCTAAACACAAAACCCTAAACCATAAACCCCAAACCCTAAAGGTTAAACCTGAAACCCTAAACCCCAAACCATAAACCCTAAACCCTAAATCCCAAACCCTAAACCCTATACCCTAAACGCTATACCCCATACACTAAATCCTGAACCTTAAACCACAAAACCCAAAACTCTAAACCCTAAATCCCAAATCTTAAACCCTAAACCCGAAAACCCTAAACTCTTAACCACAAACTGTAAACCCTAAATCTTAACCCTAAACCCTAAACCCTAAACCCTAAACCCCGACACTCTAAACTTGATACCCAAAATCTTAATCCTTAATCTCTAAACACTAAACCCTGAACCTTGAACCCTAAAACCTAAACCC
>JAAIUW010000285.1:0-34895 GCA_014851425.1 Senna tora | reverse complement strand
CTGATTAACAAGAAAATGAAGTTTTCGAAACACTCATTGGCGAAAACTAATGAATATCAAGTTTCGAAACAGTAATCGGCGAAAACTGATGAATATCAAGTTTTCGTAACACTGATCGGCGATAACTGATTAACAAAAAAACCAAGTTTTCGAAACATTCATTAGCGAAAAATGATAAGCAAGAAAATCAAGTTTTCAAAACACTCATTTGCGAAAACTGATGAATATCAAGTTTTCGAAACACTCATCGGCGAAAACTGATTAACAAAAAAATCAAGTTTTTGAAACACTCATTGGTGAAAACGTATGAATAACAAGTTTTTGAAACACTAATAGGCGAAAAATGATGAATATCAAGTTTTCGAAACACTCATCGGAAAAAACTGATTAACAAGAAAATCAAGTTTACAAAACATTCATTGGCAAAAACGGATGAATATCAACATTTCAAAACACTCATCGGCGAAAACTGATTAACAAAAAAATCAAGTTATTGAAAAACTCATTTGCGAAAACTGATGAATATTTAGTTTCTGAAACACTCACCAGCGAAAACTGATGAATATCAAGTTTTCGAAACACTCATCGGCGAAAACTGATTTACAAGAAAATCAAGTTTTCAAAACAGTCATTTGCAAAAACTGATGAATATCAAGTTTTCGAAACACTCATCGGCGAAAACTGATGAATATCAAGTTTTCGAAACACTCATCGACGAAAACTGATTAAGAAGAAAATCAAGTTTTCGAAACACTCATTGGCGAAAACTGATGAATATCAAGTTTTCGAAACACTCACCGGCAAAAACTATTGAATATCAAGCTTTCGAAACACTCATCGGCGAAAACTGATTAACAAGAAAACCATGTTTTCGAAACACTCATTTGCAAAAACTGATAAATATCAAGTTTTCAAAACACTCATCGGCGAAAATTGATTAACAAGAAAATCAATTTTTCGAAACACTCATTAGCGAAAATTTATGAATATCAAGTTTTCGAAACACTTATCGGCGAACACTGATGAATATCAAGTTTTCGAAACACTCATCGGTGAAAACTGATTAAGAAGAAAATCAAGTTTTCGAAACACTCATTGGCGAAAACTAATGAATAACATGTTTTTGAAAAACTCGTCGGCGAAAAACTAATGACTATCAAGTTTTCGAAATACTCATCGGCAAAAACTGATTAACAAGAAAATCTTGTTTTCAAAACAATCATTGGCGAACACTGATGAATATCAAGTTTTGGTAACACTCACCGACGAAAACTGATTAACAAGAAAATAAAGTTTTCAAAACATTCATTGGTGAAAACTGATGAATATCATGTTTCCGAAACACTCACCGGCGAAAACTGATGAATATCAAGTTTTCGAAACACTCATCGACGAAAATTGATTAACAAGAAAATCAAGTTTTCGAAACACTCATTGGCGAAAACTGATGAATATCAAGTTTCGGAAACACTAATTGGCGAAAACTGATGAATATCAAGTTTTCGAAAGACTCATCGGCGAAAACTGATTAACAAGAAAATCAAGTTTTTTAAACACTCAGTGGCAAAAACTGATGAATATCAAGTTTTTGAAACACTCACCGGCCAAAACTGATGAATATCAAGTTTTCGAAACACTCATCCGTGAAAACGGATGAATATTAGTTTTTCGAAAATGTCATCGACAAAAACTGATTAACAAGAAAATAATTTTTCGAAACACTCAATGGTGAAAACTGATGAATATCAAGTTTTCGAAACACTAATCGGCAAAAGTGATGAATATCAAGTTTTGGAAACCCTCATCGGCGAAAACTGAATAACAAAAAAATCAAGTATTCGAAACACTCAGTGGCGAAAATTGATGAATATCCGTTTTCGTAAAACTCACCGACCAAAATTGATGAATATGAAGCTTTCAAAACACTCATCGGCGAGAACTGATTAACAAGAAAATCAAGTTTTTGAAACACTCATTTGCAAAAACTGATGAATATCAAGTTTTAGAAACACTCATCGGCGAAAACTGATTAACAAGAAAATCAAGTTTTCGAAACACTAATTGGCGAAAACTGATGAATATCAAGATTCCGAAACACTCATTGGTGAAAACTGATGAATATCAAGTTTTCAAAACACTCATCGGCGAAAACTGATTAACAAGAAAATCAAGTTTTCGAAACACTCATTGGCGAAAACTGATGAATATCAAGTTTTCGAAACACTAACCGGCGAAAACTGATTAACAAGAAAATCAAGTTTTCGAAACACTCATTGGCGAAAGCTGATGAATATCAAGTTTTCGAAACACTCACCGGCCAAAAATGATAAGTATCAAGCTTTCAAAACACTCATTTGCGAAAACTGATGAATATCAAGTTTTCGATACTCTCTTCGGCGAAAACTGATTAACATGAAAATAAGTTTTCGAAACACTCATTGTGAAAACTGATGAATATCAAGTTATCGAAACACTAATCGGTGAAAACTGATGAATATCAATTGTTTGAAACACTCATGGGCAAAAACTGATTAACAAGAAAATCAAGTTTTGAAACACTCATCGGCGAAAACTGTTGAATATCAAGTTTTCGAAACACTGATCGGGGAAAACTGATTAACATGAAATTCAAGTTTTTGAAACACTCATTGGTGAAAACTTATGATTATCTAGTTTTTGAAACACTCACTGGCGAAAACTGATGAACATCAAGTTTTCGAAACACTCATCGGCGAAAACTGATTTACAAGAAAATCATGTTTTCGAAACACTCATTGGCGAAAACAGATGAATATCAAGTTTTCGAAACACTCACCGACGAAAACTGATGGATATCAAATTTTCGAAACACTCATCGGCGGAAACTGATTACCAAGAAAATCAAGTTTTCGAAACACTCATTTCCGAAAATTGATGAATATCAAGTTTTTGAAACACTCATGGGCAAAAACTGTTAAACAAGAAAATCAAGTTTTCGAAACACTCATTGGCGAAAACTGATGAATATCAAGTTTTCGAAACAGTAATCGGCGAAAACTTATGAATATCAAGTTTTCGTAACACTGATCGGCGAAAATTGATTAACAATAAGATTAAGTTTTTGAAACACTCATTGGTGAAGACTGATAAATATCAAGTTTTAGAAACACTCACCGGCGAAAAGTGATTAACAAGAAAATCAAGTTTTTGAAACACTAATGGGCAAAAACTGATGAATATCAAGTTTCCGAAACACTCACCGGCGAAAACTGATGAACATCAAGTTTTTGAAACACTAATCGGTGAAAACTATTGAATGTCAAGTTTTCCACACACTCATCGGCGAAAACTGATTAACAAGAAATTCAAGTTTTCAAAACACTCATCAGCGAAAACTGAATAATTTCAAGCTTTCAAAATACTCATCGGCGAAGACCAATTAACAAGAAAATCATGTTTTCAATACACTTAATGGCGAAAACGGAAGAATTGAAAGTTTCCGAAACACTCACCAGCGAAAACTGATGAATTACTAGCATTGGAAACAATCATCGGCGTAAACTGAATAACAAGAAAATCATGTTTTCGAAATAATCAATTACAAAAACTGATGAATATCAAGTTTTCGAAACACTCACCGGCATAAATTGATGAATATCAAGCTTTCAAAAACTTATCGGCTAAAACTGATTAACAAAAAAATCATGTTTTCGAAACACTCATTTGCGAAAATTGATGAATATCATGTTTTCGAAACAATAATCGGCAAAAATTTATTAACAAGAAATTCAAGTTATCTTAACACTCATTTGCGAAAACTGATGAATATCAATTTTTTTTAAACAGTTATCGGCGAAAACTGATTAACAAGAAAATAAATTTTCGAAACACTCATCAGCGAAAACATTAATCGGTGAAAACTGATTAACAAGAAAACTGATGAATATCAAGTTTTCGAAACATTAATCGGCGAAAACTGATGAATATAAAGTTTTCGAAACACTCATCTGCGAAAACAGAATAACAAGAAAATCAAGTTTTCGAAATACTCGGTGGCGAGAACTGATGAATATCAAGTTTTTGAAACACTCACCGGCCAAAACTGATGAATATCAAGCTTTCGAAACACTTATTGGCAAAAACTGATTAACAAGAAAATCATGTTTTCAAAACACTCATTTGCGAAAACTGATGAATATCAAGTTTTCGAAACCCTCATCAGCGAAAACTGATTAACAAGAAAATAAATTTTCGAAACACTCATTGGCAAAAAAAGATAAATATCAAGTTTTCGAAACACTCATTGGCGAAAACTGATGAATATCAAGTTTTCGAAACACTCACCAGCGAAAATTGATGAATAGCAAGCTTTGGAAACACTCATCGGCGAAAAATGATAAACTAGAAAATCAAGTTTTCGAAACACTCGTTTGCAAAAACTGATGAATATCATGTTTTCAAAACACTCATCGGCGAAAACTGATTAACAAGAAAATGAAGTTTCTGAAACACTCACCGGCGAAAACTGATGAACATCAAGTTTTTGAAACACTAATCGGTGAAAACTATTGAATGTCAAGTTTTCGACACACTCATCGGCGAAAACTGATTAACAAGAAATTCAAGTTTTCAAAACACTCATCGACGAAAACTGCTAAATGTTAAGTTTTCGAAACACTCATCGGTGAAAACTGATTAACAAGAAAATCAAGTTTTTGAAACACTCATTGGCAAAAACTGATGAATATTACGTTTCCGAAACACTCACCGGCGAAATGTAACATCTGCTCTTTCTAAGTGAAATATTGATTGTGTGCTAGAAGAATTAAGTGTTTGTAATTGTGTGACATTGCTTGTTGCATTTAGAAAGCATATATAAATGCATTATTCTACGAAAAGATGGTGGGAAGGACCTAAAAGATAGAGACTAAAGTGAAAGGAAAAAGTAGTGTGTGAGGGTGAGAAGTCAATTTTCTCCCTAAGAGGTTGTTGATATCTCTTGTAAGCTAAGGAGCCATCACACACACACACACTCACCATTTTTCCACCAACCTAGAGAGAGAGAGAGATAGAGAGAAGGGAGAGCACTCAAGAGGAGGATTTGAGCTTGGAATCCCATTCAGGCAAAATCAAACCGTAGAATCAAAGCTGAACACCAATTGAACAAGAATCTAGCTTCAGATTAAGGTAATCAAACTACCAACCTCTCACTTTTTCAGATTAAGGATTTCATGAATTGGCCAAAACCTAGCTTTTGAATTTTGGGCCATTTGAGAGGAAAAACCTGCTTCCTTATGTTTTATGAAATTAGATGGATGTTAGATATTGATTGGCATGTTTGGCTTTAGTTGGAAATTAGATAATCAAGAAGGGTTTTAGAAATGGGTATGGGTCTGAGAGAAAACCATGATTTGAGCTAGTTTAATCTTGTTTTTGGACAAGTTTTTCATGGGTTTTGATGCATAATTAATAGAGATTAAGTTCCACTTTTGGTTTTCAAGTTTTGGGGCTTTAATTTGGACAAAATGATGTTTTTAAAAACATTTCCTCCCTGTATCAGCCGGCTGATAGCCAAGAACAGCCAGCTGGTAGATGCAATTTTTCCATAAATGTTCATATTTTTGCCCGGAAACATTCAAATTTTTCCCAGAAATTTCTAGAATTAGAACAGCCGGCTGATGTGTTTTTAATGTGGCTGAAAAACCTCTACAGAGAGCTATCAGCCGGCTGATAGGTCTTAACAGCCGGCTGATAGGTCTCTGGAAGATTTTGTTTTTCAAATTTAAGGGCCAATCAGCCGGCTGATGGCCCCAATCAGCCGGCTGATAGACCCCTGTTTTGCAAAGTAATTTTAAACACTTTAAAATGATGTTTTAATGCTTAATTTCATTCTCAAACATGGTGATTTATGTTTATGATGTAATATGAGCTACGGGTAGAGAGAAATAACATAGAAAAGAGAAGAGCAAGTATCTAGTGGGTATGTTTTGAAAATGAAAAGGTCCACAATCGAATGTTCAATTGTTGGTATGGGACGCCCGTTGACTTTCCACGGTTGTGTCATGTTTTAGGATGGTAAAACATCCAATTAACCAAGTAAAGCTTTTCGAAAACACCGTGTTGGTTACTGAATTTTAAGTTGGTGGACCAAGTTACTAAAGACAGGGCCATATACTTAAAGCTTGGATAACCAAAATTGGGACCTAGTCATTTTATCTTATATTCACTTAGATAGCAGACAAGAAGGGAGGATCTACATATATAAATATGAGAAGAACCGTTAAAAGGAGACGGGGATCTCTATATTAAAAAGAGAAAATCGTTATGATAGACGGGGACCTCTAAGTTTAAGAGGAGAAGAACCATTAGCAAGAGATGGGGACCTCCAGCTTTTAAGTAGAAGTGACTCCCTAGCTAAATAGAACCAATCAGAAGTAGAGACGATCCATCAGTAAAGGATGGTGATCTATAAACCAGAATAGTACTCGGATCCTCAGAGTATGACATGCATGAGTTTTAAGTTAAACATCACATCCATGTTTTATATATATAATGAGAAAGGGAATGCAGTGATTTTCTGTGCAAGGCACAGTGGTACACAACGACGAGTTTATAAACAGGTAGTATTTGATTACCGGGGTTTATCCTCATTACGTTGCTGTGTATCAGCTGACTAGGTACCCGAATGCTTATGAGACGAAACAGTAGCGATGGGTAGCTCGAACTTTTGAGAAGAAAGATTATAGAAGAAGTAGAAGCATATAGTTTTTTATTTTGTAAACTTATGTATGTACATCCCTTTGAAACCATTAACCTTAGTATATCTTTTTGGAAGGTTAATTGGTAAATTTTGTATATGTATATGTATAAGGAATGAGAGCAAATGTTGTAATACATGTATGTATATGTGGATGACAAGTTAGAGCTTTTATGAATTAGTAAGTTAAAGGTCATAATCTATATTTGAAAGAAATGTAGATTATCATCTTTTACAAAGCTCTATCTATCATGTATGATGTTATAAGTATGAAATTATGTGTAACCGTTTCTGATTATATTTAGAAATTATGATAAAGTTGTTTCCTTGTATGAAATGTTTATTTATGATGGATGCTTCTATCGTATTTTCGGTATACGTCAGAGATACCCAAGAGATAGAACCCAAACATGTATTGCTTAATTAATCAACGGGTAAAAATTTAAAATAAATTCGGGTAAAAGTAGTAGTAACACACCGGTTCTAGGTCAAAGATATATTCCATATTACAAAACTCTTATTTCTAAAGGGTCTAGAACTGGGGTGTTACACGAAAACTGATGAATATCAAGTTTTCGAAACACTCATCGGCGAAAACTGATTAACAAGAAAATCAAGTTTTCGAAACATTCATCGGCGAAAACTGATGAATATCAAGTTTTCGAAACACTCATCGACAAAAACTGATTAACAAGAAAATCAAGTTTTCGAAACACTCATTGGCGAAAACTGATGAATATCAAGTTTTTCAAACACTCACCAGCGAAAATCGATGAATATCAAGTTTTCGAAACACTCACCGGCAAAAACTGATTAACAAGAAAATCAAGTTTTCGAAACACTTATTGATGAAAAGTGATGAATATCTAGTTTTTGAAACACTCGCTGGTGAAAACAGATGAATATCAAGTTTTCGAAACACTCATCGGCGAAAACTGATTAACAAAAAAATCAAGTTTTCTAAACAATTACCGGCGAAAACTAATGAATATCAAGTTTTTGAAACAGTCATTGACGGAAACTGATTAACAAGAAAATCAAGTTTTCGAAACACTCAACGGCGAAAACTGATGAATATCAAGCCTCCGAAAGACTCACTGGCGAAAACTGATGAATATTATGTTTTCAAAACACTCATCGGCGAAAACAGATTAACAAGAAAATCAAGTTTTCGAAACACTCATTGGCGAAAACTGATGAATATCATGTTTCTGAAACACTCATCGGCAAAAACTGATTAACAAGAAAATCAAGTTTTCAAAACACTCATTGGCGAAAACTGATGAATATCAAGGTATCGAAACAGTAATCGGAGAAAATTGATGAATATCAAGTTTTTGAAACACTCATCGGCGAAAACTGATTAACAAGAAAATCAAGTTTTTGAAACACTCATTGGCAAAAACTGATGAATATCATGCTTTCGACTCATCGGCGAAAACTGAATAACAAGAAAATCAAGTTTTCGAAAGAGTCATTGGCGAAAACTGATGAATATCATGTTTTCGAAACAGTTACCGGCGAAAACTGATAAATATCAAGTTTTCGAAACACTCATCGGCGAAAAGTGATTAACAAGAAAATTAAGTTTTTGAAACAGTCATTGGCGAAAACTGATGAATATCAAGTTTTCGAAATACTCACCGGCAAAAACTGATAAAAAAGAAGATAAAGTTTTCGAAATACTCATTGGCGAAAACTGATGAATATCAAGTTTCCGAAACACTCACCGACGAAAACTGATTAACAAGAAACTCAAGTTTTCGACACACTCATTGGTGAAAACTGATGAATATCAAGTTTTCGAAACACTCTCCAGCGAAAATTGATTAACAAGAAAGTTAAGTTTTCTAAACTCTCATTGGCGAAAACTAATAAATATCAACTTTCCGAAACACTCAGTTGAGAAAACTGATGAATATCAAGTTTTCGAAACACTTATCGGCGAAAACTGATTAACAAGAAAATCAAGTTTCGAAACACTTCTCGAAGTAAACTGATGAATATCAAGTTTTCGAAACACTCATCGGCGAAAACTGATTAACAAGAAAATCATGTTTTCGAAACACTCATTGGCGAAAACTGATGAATATCATGTTTTCGAAACACTCATCGGAGAAAACTGATTAACCAGAAAATCAAGTTTTCGAAACACTCATTGGCGAAAACTGATGAATATGAAGTTTTCGAAACACTCATCGGCGAAAACTGATTGACAAGAAAATAAAGTTTTCGAAACACTAACCGGGGAAAACTGATGAATATCAAGTTTTCGAAACATTCACTGGCGAAAATTGATTAACAAGAAAATCAAGTTTTCGAATCACTCATTGGCAAAAACTGTTGAATATGAAGATTCTGAAATACTAACTGGCGAAAATTAATGAATATCAAGTTTTTAAAACACTCATCGGCGAAAACTGATTAACAAGAAAATCAAATTTTTGAAACTCTCATTGGCAAAAACTAATGAATATCAAGTTTCCGAAACACTCATCGGCGAAAACTGATGAATATCATGTTTTCGAAACACTCATCGGCGAAAACTGACTTACAAGAAAATCAAGTTTTCAAAACACTCATTGGTAAAAACTGAAGAATATCAAGTTTCCGAAACATTCATTGGCGAAAACTGATGAATATCAAGTTTTCAAAACACTCATCGGCAAAAACTGATTAACAAAAAAATCAAGTTTTCGAAACACTCATTGGTGAAAACTGAAGAATATCATGTTTTTGAAACACTAATCGGCAAAAATTAATGAATATCATGTTTTTAAAACACTCACCGGCGAAAACTGATGAATATCAAGTTTTCGAAACACTCATTGGCAAAAACTGATTAACAAGAATATCAAGTTTTCGAAACACTCATTGGCGAAAACTGATGAATATCATGTTTTCGAAACCCTCATCGGCGAAAATTGATGAATATCAAGTTATCGAAACAGTGATCGGCGAAAATTGATGAATATCATGTTTTCGAAACACTCACCGGCGGAAACTGATGAATATTAAGTTTTCGAAACACTCACCGACAAAACCTGATGAATATCTTGTTTCCGAAAAACAAACCGGCGAAAACTGATGAATATTAAGTCTTCAAAACACTCATGGGAGAAAACTGATGAACAAGAAAATCAAGTTTTTGAAACACTAATCAGCGAAAACGGATGAATATCAAGTTTTCGAGACACTCATAAGCAAAAACTGAAGACTATCGAGTTTTCAAAACACTCATCGGCGAAAACTGATTAACAAGAAAATCAAGTTTTCAAAACACTCATCGACGAAAATTGCTGAATATGAAGTTTTCGAAACACTCGTCGGCGAAAACTGATTAACAAGAAAATCAAGTTTTAGAAACACTCATCGGCGAAAATTGATTAACAAGAAAATCAAGTATTCGAAACACTCATCGGCGAAAACTGCTTAACAAGAAAATCAAGTTTTCGAAACAGACATTGGCGAAAATTGATGAATATAACATTTTCGAAACACTCATCGGTGAGAACTAGTGAATATTAACACTTCGAAACACTCATCGGCGAAAACTGATTAACAAGAAAATCAAGTTTTCCTAACACTCATTGGCGAAAAATAATTAACAAGAGAATCAAGTTTCCGAAACACTTATTGGCGAAAACAGATGAATATCAAGTTTTCGAAACACTCACCGGCGAAAAATGATTAGCAAGAAAATCAAGTTTTCGAAACACTCTCTGCCGAAAACTGATTAACAAGAAAATCAAGTTTTCAAAACACTCACCGCGAAAACTGATGAACATCAAGCTTTCGAAACACTCATCGGCGAAAACTGATTAACAAGAAAATCAAGTTTTCAAAACACTCATTTTCGAAAACAGATGAATATCAAGTTTTCAAAACACTCATCGGTGAAAACTGATTAACAAGAAAATCAAGTTTTCGAAACACTCATTGGCAGAAATTGATGAATATCAAGTTTTCGAAACATTTATC
The DNA here is from genome assembly GCA_014851425.1 of Senna tora. Classification (NCBI taxonomy): domain Eukaryota; kingdom Viridiplantae; phylum Streptophyta; class Magnoliopsida; order Fabales; family Fabaceae; genus Senna; species Senna tora. Next base: position 24,178 of record JAAIUW010000285.1, on the reverse strand, counting down.
GGCGAAAACTAATGATTATCAAGTTTTCGAAACACTCATCGGCGAAAACTGATTAACAGGAAAATCAAGTTTTCGAAACACTCATTGGCGAAAACTGATGAATATCAAGTTTTCAAAACACTCATCGGCGAAAACTGATGAATATCAAGTTTTCGTAACACTCATCGGTGAAAACTAATTAACAAGAAAATGAAGTTTTCGAAACACTAATTGGTGAAAACTGATGAAAATTAAGTTTTCGAAACACTCATTGGCGAAAACTGATGAATATCAAGTTTGCGAAACACTCATCGGCGAACACCGATGAATATCAAGTTTTTGAAATAATCACCGGCAAAAACTGATTAACAAGAAAATCAAGTTTTCGAAAGACTCATTGGCGAAAACTGGTGAATATCAAGTTTCCGAAACACTCACCGGCGAAAACTGATGAATATCAAGTTTTTGAAACACTCATCGGCGAGAACTTATTGACAAGAAAATCAAATTTCCGAAACACTCATTGGCGAAAACTGACGAATATCATGTTTTCGAAACACTCACCGGCGAAAAGTAAGAATATTTAGCTATCGAAACAGTCATCGGCGAAAACTGATTAACAAGAAAATCAAGTTTAAGAAACACTCATTTGCGAAAGCTGATGAATATCAAGTTTTCGAAACTCTCATCGGCGAAAACTGATGAATATCAAGTTTCCGAAACACTCAATGGCGAATATTGATTAACAACAAAATAAAGTTTTCGAAACACTCATTGGCATAAACTGATGAATATCAAGTTTTCGAACACTCACCGGCGAAAACTAATGAATATCAAGTTTTCGAACCACTCATCGGCGAAAACTGATTAACAAGAAAATCAAGTTTTCGAAAAACTCATTTGCAAAAACTGATGAATATCAAGTTTTCGAAACACTCACCGACGAAAACTGATGAATATCAAGTTTTTAAAACACTCATCGGCGAGAACTGATTAACAAGAAATTCTTGTTTTGAAAACACACTTTGGTGAAAACTGATGAATATCAAGTTTTCGAAACACTCATCAGCGAAAACTGATTAACAAGAAAATCATGTTTTCGAAACACTGATTGCCGAAAACTAAAGATTATCATGTTTTCGAAACACTCATTCGCGAAAAGTGATGAATATCAAGTTTTCGAACACTCATCGGCGAAAACTGATTAACAAGAAAATCAAGTTTTCGAAACACTCATTTGAGAAAATTGATGAATATCAAGATTTTGAATCACTCATCGGCGAAAACTGATGAATATCAAGTTTTCAAAACACTCATCACTAAAAATTGATTAACAAGAAAATCAAGTTTTCGAAACACTCATTGGCGAAAACTGATGAATATCAAGTTTTCGAAACACTCACCGGCGAAAACTGATGAATATCATGTTTCTGAAACACTCCTTGGCGAAAACTGATGAATATCAAGTTCTCAAAAAACTCACTAGCAAAAACTGATTAACAAGAAAATCAAGTTTTCAAAACACTCATTGGCAAAAGCTAATGAATATCAAGTTTCCAAAACACTAATCGCCGAAAACTGAAGAATATTAAGTTTTCGAAACACTGATCGGCGAAAACTTATTAACAAGAAAATCAAGTTTTCGAAACACTCATTGGCAAAAAATTATCAACATCAAGTTTTCGAAAGGAAAACTAATGAATATCAATTTTTCGAAACACTCATTGGCGAAAACTGATGAACATCAAGTTTTCGAAATACGCACCGACGAAAACTGATTAACAAGAATATCAAGTTTTCGAAATACTCATTGGCGAAAACTGATGAGTATCAAGTTTCAGAAACACTCACCGACGAAAACTGATGAATATCAAGTTTTCCAAACACTCATCGACGAAAACTGATTAACAAGAAAATCAAGTTTTCGAAACACTCAGTGGCGAAAACTGATGAATATCAAGTTTCTGAAACACTAATTGGTGAAAACTAATGAATATCAAGTTTTCGAAACACTCATTGGCGAAAACTAATGAATATCAAGTTTCCGAAACACTCATCGGCGAAAACTGATTAACAAGAAAATCAAGTTTTCGAAGCACTCATTGGCGAAAACTGATGAATATCAAGTTTTCGAAACACTCACCGGCGAAAACTGATGAATATCAACATTTCGAAACACTCATCGGCGAACACTGATTAACAAGAAAATCAAGTTTTCGAAACACCCATTGGTGAAAACTAATGAATATCACGTTTTTGAAACAGTCACCAGCGAAAACTGATGAATACCAAATATTCGAAACACTCATCGGCGACTACTGAATAACAAGAAAATCAAGTTTTCAAAACACTCACTGTGGAAACTGATCAATATCAAGTTTTCGAAACACTCACCGGCGAAAACTGATTAACAAGAAAATCAAGTTTTCGAAACACTCATTGGTGAATACTGATGAACATCAGGTTTCCGAAATACTCACTTGCGAAAACTGATGAATATCAAGTTTTCAAAACACTCATCGGAAAAATTTGATTAACAAGAAAATCAAGTTCTCGAAACACTCATTGGCGAAGACTGATGAATATAAAGTTTTCGAAACACTAATCTGCGGAAACTGATGAATATCAAGTTGTAATACTCAGAAAATTTTTTCGAAGTTTAAAATGAAATGGAAGGATTGGAAAAGAAGTAGAAAATAATTTTTGGAGTTAATTCAGGACATAAGGAGTTGGAAACCTGAATTAAATGGGGAAAAGAGTGTAGGGAATATTTTTGGGTATTTAATTTGGTACATAAAAGAAAATAAAATTTAATTGGAATGAGGAGGGATTAAATTAGGGATATTTTTCCAACCTTTTCTTAAATATTATTATTATTATTTAGTTATTTCGTTATTTTATTTTCATTTTCATTAATTGTTTTGAATTTGGGGTGGGGGGTGCATACTTAAGAAGAAAGAATTAAAAGAGAAAGAAGAAGAAAGAAGGAGGGAGAGAGGACCCGAGAAAGAAAGAAAAGAAAGAGAGAGAAAGAAGAGAGAGAGAGGGTGAGACGTGAAGGAGAAGGAGAAGGAGAAGAAGAAGAAGGGTTGGGGTTCGCCGGAAAAGTGATCAAGGAGAGATAGCCGACACCGGAAAAAGTCACCGAAGCTCGGGTACGACGTCTTCTACACCTCCGACCAATCGAATCAAAGATTGGTAACCCTAATTTCATTCGAAACCCACAATTTCTTCATTTTTAAGGATTTCTTAGATTCAACTTCGATTGAGTTGTTTTGAGGGTAGATTGAGACCTAGGAAGTGTTCTTGAACACCTAGTTGAGGTAAGAATCGAGGCTATACCCTCGGGTTTAGCGGAATTCGAATTTGAAATGATTTGGGGTTGAAATTCCAATTATTCCTAATTTGGGGAAATTATTGATAATTAGGAATTGAGCTTGTATTTGAGTAAATAGGCTTGGATTGGAATTACTGAAATTATATTGTTCAAATATTAGCTGAATAAAACCTGTGAAGAGCTGGCCCGAGGTTACTAATGTTAAACCTTGACGTTAACGTGCCGGGTCCCTGCTCGGATTGCCCAATTACACTTTAAGGGTGATATTAAGGGCTCCAAACCTCTTCTTTTCAATCTTAAACACCCTAGAATAATTCTAAAAATGTTATCAAGCATCAAGAATTATTTTAGGTACTTTCTTGTTTCTCAAGGATGGAAACTTGCGGAACAATAAAGTCTAAAATTTAAAATGGCAATTTAATTCCTTCGTAATTATTAGGAAACCTTAAGTAGGAAAATTTAGAAGCATATCGAGGTTTAGTAACTCAAATCCAAGGCTCCAAAATCAATTCAAGGTGAGTGATAATTGTACGAAACCAAGTGTGAAGCACTTGAGACTCTCATGGAAGAGAGCGAAGACGGATAAGACCAAGGACTTGGTCCTTGGCAATGTCTAGATGCATTTTTAGGCACGAACATGTCGTATGCATACGAATTTCATATAGTATGATATGTTAACCACTTGAATGCATTCGTTAGCAAACCACGACTCATCCGGAGCGGGAGTTACTCCAGGAGAAACGCAAGGAAGCCGTTCAGGTGAGGGGTTTCCCATCCTTGACCTACAGGGTTGATTGAGGATGTGGATATGTGGTTTGCCTATTTGCTTGTTTGTAAGAATTATTTAGTGGTTAACATGCTATTGTTGTTCCTAAACTGTTATATATGGAAGTATTTGTATATGTGTGTTTGACTACAGGTAAACAGGTACTGAAGGGTATGCATGTGATGACAGGAGATACGCCGAACAGTACAAGCAAGGGGGTAAGTGGTTGATTGATTCCCAGGTTTGGTTTACCCTATGAATTAGAAACTCATTAAAGAAATTGCATCGAAGTTGTTAGTAAACGCCGACGTTTTATGGTAATTGAACTTAGGGAACACCTTAGAGCTAGGTTATGATCTAAACCAAGGGTTCGGAAACAATATGAGGATTAATACGATCTCTTAATTGATTAGTGAGTCGTAGGGATTTTCACACTACCTAGGTAAAGTCAGTTTAGGATAGTAATGGGTAGATAGAGTAAGGATCCCAACTGAAAGCTTGGGAAGAGAAACAAGTTATGACATTTGCCCGTTGAGGCCATTGCCCTAGCCTGGCACTAGGGTCAGTAAAAGACTAAAAGATTTGCCCGTTGAGGCCATTGCCCTAGCCTGGAACTAGGGTCAGTAAAAGACTAAAAGATTTGCCCGTTGAGGCCATTACCCTAGCCTGGTACTAGGGTCAGTAAAAGACAAAAAGATTTGCTCGTTGAGGCCATTGCCCTAGCCTGGCACTAGGGTCAGTTAAAGATTTAAAAGAAATTACCCGTTGAGGCCATTGCCCTAGCCTGGTACTAGGGTCAATTGAGTGATTTACAGTTTTCAAATGATATGTTTAAAGTGTTTGCTTGTTTATGAAAAGCACGATAGAGGAGCATGATCCGTAGGTTTATCCATGATTGTATGTTATATTAATATTGCCTGATCGTAATATAACATTTGATAAACTGGACTTTCATGCGCATGTGATTGTGGATGTTTCCCTTTCCCCAGCTGTAGTTATACTCACCGCTACACTGAGGATGGGAAGCTTCTCACTAAGTCTGTTTGACTCACTCCCTCTGCTTCAATGTTTCAGATACAGGGATCGGGCAGGCATCGACGTCCGGACAGTGAGACAGACATCAGACCATCTTTACGCACTTGTTCGCGTGGGTGGACACCTTTTGGTTATTTTGATTCTTTTGGTTGTACATATTATAAGTTTTAAGGGTTGTGTATAAATATATATACACCTTCCGATATGTACCTACTCTACACTTGTCGGCTTCACATGTACTTAAAGACAGGGTCCAGTTGGGGATAAACTAGGATATATGTTTGAGTATTTAAACTTTTGCATGTGAATAGGATAGATCGTACGCATTGAGGCGTACGGTCAATATGATATGGATATATATTATGTGTGCTTGCTGCATGTGAATGGGATAGATCGTACGTATTGAGACGTACAATCAATATGATATTAATATTTACATTATGAGTGCTGATAAATATATCTATACACTGGATTGAGCTGGAGCGGTATTGAGCAAACCGCAGATTGCAGGTTAATTAGGCCACCAGTGAGGTGTGGCCACTAGTATGATCTATATATTGATTGTATAGCAGGGTAGTTATAGTTATGATTACAGGGTAAGGCTTACGGGTTTAGGGGTAAAAGCCTATTTCCGTGCCGGTCACGTACCAGTGAGGTGTGGCCACTTGTGCTAGTCATGTGAAGCCAATGGTATTACCGGGTGTTGGTTTAAGCTTCGTTGTGAAACCCAGGCACAACGTTGAATTAAACAGGCATTTGTGGGAGTACCCAAGATAAATTGAGTCAGCTTTTCTTTCATTCCTTCTTAATTTGTGATAGATTATGAATTCTTTCGAGTCATCGCTTTAAGCATAGATTTTGTATGTGAAATTCTTTGAAAAGCATATAACTTGTACAGTACACAAGTATCGATGAGCACTAAGGCGTAAGTTGTGGCAGTGACCCCAGGAACCTATGGACGCCATAACAGGGAAAGGAGACATCCATGGAGGATGCTACCTAGACACAGACACATTTGGTTGAATTGTAGGCATGAATGCGCTACAATGTGAGTGTTTTGCAGGTGTTAAATGAGACGATGCGTCTGCTCTGTTAGCAGCGCATTGTGTGCTATGGTATAGGTGCAAGTTGTTTTATTATGCTATGGAATGCAACTGGAATAGAAAAATGTAGTGAATAGTAGTTTAGGCTAGGAATGGTTTGTAAAGTGAATGAAAAGACACGCTTGGCGTGTAGAAAAGAAACTAAGCCCATGGGGCGATTGTAATAGAAAGTTTACAGACAAGAATAAACAGGGTCATGAGGCATGAGACCGATAGGAAGATGACCACGTGAATGGGTCACGACTGTGCGGTATGCTATGGCTGAAGGAAATGAGTTGTCCTTCCTAGAAAGTAAACAGAAAAGAGGTGTTGTATGCCACAGTATAGAAGTAGAAATCTACGGACGGGAAAATCAAGATACGGGATATGGAAGGGCAAAGTGGCTGAACCATATGCCGTAGAGATAGATGTTAATAAGTAGAGGCATATGTAAACGTGTAGAGCGTGACCATATGCCGAGTAGGAAACAGGGTAAATGGGAAGGCACAGGGAAGGAGCCTACTCCAACCCTGCGCTCGATCCGTCAATTACTAGTTCCTTAAGCAAACAAGGGGGAAAAGAAGGGATTAAGCCCAACCAAACTCTCTTGGGTTGCTTAAGGAAGAGCATAAAGAATAGGATATTGATCACATGAGAAATTTTTGTAAAAAAAAAATCATTTTGGTCTTTCCGGATGACAGATTTTGAAAGAACCTCAAACTTTTCTTGAAAATACTAGGGATAACCATTGGAAGACAAATTTTCATGAAAACTCTTTCTCAATATGTGTCATTCCAATTGGTTAAACCTTAACCATTTACGAAAACCTTAGGCGTCATTTTTGAAGAAATAAACATGAATTAATTTTTAAAACCCGCAAGGTGCCTAAGAAAACTAACTCATGTGACCAATACCCTACCAAACAATAGTCCTTTTACAGGTAAGTTGTATAAGGATGGTAGATGTAGTTGAGAAATCATTCGCTTGGAGTGATTAAAGTTAAGTAGACATCTAAAAGCACTAGAGGGTGCGAAGGTGCCAAGGGAGTATACAGGTAAACCCAAGGGTTACATATTAAGGGGCCATAGGGTGATAATGGACCCGAAATTATTAGACCGAAGCAGGTCTAGAAGTGGAAATGGATGTAGACCTTTGGGTACCGTCCAGAGGTAAGAAAATGATTGCTATTGCGGTAGATAGCTCTCAAACGAGATAACGTGAGAGATATACCCCAAAGGGACTCGTGGAGGCCTGAGGGGAGAGAAAGTAGACAGGGATAAGTAGTCCCATAAGGGGGGAAGAGCGGAAGCCTATAGGACCCCATAGGATAAGAGTCAAGTAGGAGGTGGAGAACCAACTACTACTGTAAGTGCATGTATATTACACAGATTGTAGTGGACATAGCTAGGTAAGCTAGTTCCACAGGTTGGTGAACCGTAAATCTGTTAGTCTGAAGCCCGGTATGGGTGGAGACTGAGTGGACAAACCAAACGTATAAATGGCTATGGGGTGCCATTAAGGGAAAATTAATCGTAAGGACGATTAATCGAGAAGGAGAATGTAGTGAATAATGAGTATTGGGAAATACTCGAAGGAAGAGTACCACGTAGGTACAAAATGAAAAGAAGAGAGTGAATACGGGAACGGAGTCGGGCAAGGATCGGGGAAGGCGAGCCAAATGATAAAACAGGTATGCTACCGTTGGGGGCGATTTGAACCCAATGGGCGACACTCTTGCAAGAAGCAGTATATGTTCGTGAACATATGCCACACCGTAAGAAAGGAAAGAGTCAAACCGTGGGAGCGGATCCCGTTTGGTCAAGGGGAGTAGAGCATATCCGAAAAGGTTGATGCTGGAGTTAACGGATCGAATATTCCAAGTAGGAATACAGGATCTAAGTGACTTGAAGGAGCTACGCACGTAGTTACAGGAATTACTTGATAAGGGTTTCATCAGACCCAGTTTTTTTCACCTTGGAGTGCACCAGTTCTATTCGTGAAAAAGAATGATGGAACTTTAAGATTGTGTATCGATTACCAAAAGTTGAATAAGGTAACGGTCCGCAATCAATATCCACTTCCAAGAATCGATGATATGTTCGACCAGTTGCAAGGTGCTAAGAAGTTTTCAAAGATCGATCTGCGATCAGGGTATCATCAGCTGAAGATTAGAAAAGAAGATGTGCCCAAGACTGCTTTTCAAACCCGATATGGCCATTATGATTTTCTAGTCATGTCGTTCGGGCTGACTAATGCACCAACAGCTTTTATGGACATGATGAATCGGGTTTTCAAACCATTCCTAGACCGGTTCGTCATTGTATTTATTGATGACATTCTAGTCTATTCCAAGAATGCTGAGGAGCATGCCGAGCATTTGAGACTAGCATTAGAGAAGCTAAGGGAAGAGAAATTGTATGCTAAGTTTTCAAAATGCGAATTTTGGCTTGATAAAGTTGCATTTCTTGGTCACGTGGCATCCTCAGAGGGAATCCATGTTGATCCGAGCAAGGTGGAAGCAGTGAAGAATTGGTCCCAGCCTACCTCAATCACGGAGATCCACAATTTTCTAGGTTTGGCTGGATACTATAGAAGGTTTGTACAGGACTTTTCGAAGGTTGCCGCACCTCTTACAAAGTTAACTCAGCAAGGGGTCAAGTTTGTATGGGATGACAAGTGTGAAGAGAATTTTAAGAGACTGAAGGAAAGTCTCACCATAGAACCGGTGTTGGCTCTTCTTGAGGGCACCGGAGGGTATGTGGTTTACTATGATGCTTCATGAGTTGGGTTAGGGTGTGTTCTTATGCAACATGGCAAGGTGATTGCTTATGTGTCTAGGCAACTTCGGAAGCATGAGAAAAACTACCCGACTCACGATCTTGAAATGGCAGCGGTGGTATTTGCCTTGAAGATTTGGAGGCACTACCTTTATGGCGAAACATGTGAGGTATACATAGACCACAAGAGCCTCAAGTACATTTTCGAGTAGAAAGATCTAAATCTAAGACAATGCAGGTGGATGTAGTTGTTCAAAGACTATGACTACACGATTTTGTACCATCCTGTTAAGGCGAATGTGGTGGTAGACGCTCTGAGCCGAAAGTCAATGGGTAGCTTAGCCCATATCAGTGAAGTACGAAGGCCGTTAATTCGGGAAATACATGAGCTGGAAAAGTCTGGACCTCAGTTTGAAATTGGAGACTCTGACTTGTTTCTAGCCCATGTCCAAGCCAGGTCAGCTCTAGTCGAAGAGGTTAAATCCAAACAAGATCAAGATGCTGACCTCAAACACATCAGAGATACAGTGGTTAAAGGGGAGAAGGACGACGTCCGATTCTCCATAGATGATAGTGGCATACTCTGGTTGGAGGGACGGCTGTGTGTACCTATGGTGGATGGTTTGATGGAAAGAATCCTTAATGAGGCACACAAGACAGCGTACACAATCCATCCGGGTAGTAATAAGATGTATCAAGATCTGAGAGAATTGTACTGGTGGAATGGTATGAAGAAAGATGTGGCAGACTACGTAGCTAGATGTCTAGTGTGTCAGGAAGTTAAGGCTGAACACCAAATGCCCGCCGGAACACTTCAACAGATAGAAATTCCTGAATGGAAGTGGGAGAGAATTACTATGGATTTTGTGACAGGATTGTCGCGGTCACAGAGGGGATTCGATTCAGTTTGGGTAATCGTTGATCGAATGACCAAGTCCGCACATTTCCTTCCAGTTAAGACCACTTACGGAGTGGGTTAGTATGCCCAGTTGTACCTATCAGAGCTAGTGAGGTTGCACGGAGTACCGGTGTCGATTATCTCTAACAGGGGGGCACAATTTACCTCGCAATTTTGGAGAGCATTGCAGGAGGCGTTAGGGACGAGGGTTGATCTGAGTACATCATTTCATCCCTAGATAGACGGGCAATATGAGAGGACCATTCAGACTTTAGAGGACATCCTTAGAGCATGTGTTATGGATTTCGGCGGAGGGCGGGAGAAATGCCTGCTGTTAGCGGAGTTTGCCTACAACAACAGTTACCAATCCAGTATCCAGATGGAACCCTTCGAGGCTTTGTATGGTCGGAAGTGCAAGTCCCCGATTGGGTGGTTCGAGGTCAGAATGGCCAAGTTGGTTGGTCTACAACTTGTGCAGGATGCTTTGGACAAGATAAAGTCCATTAGAGAAAGGCTTGCCACGGCTCAGAGTAGGCAGAAGTCGTATGCTGACAACCGGAAAAGAGAGTTAGAGTTTGCTCTGGGTGAGCAGGTTTTCTTAGATTCAACTTCGATTGAGTTGTTTCGAGGGTAGATTGAGACCTAGGAAGTGTTCTTGAACACCTAGTTGAGGTAAGAATCGAGGCTATACCCTCGAGTTTAGCCGAATTCGAATTTGAAAGGATTTGGGGTTGAAATTCCAATTATTCCTAATTTTGGGAAATTATTGATAATTAGGAATTGAGCTTGGATTTGAGTAAATAGGCTTGGATTGGAATTACTGAAATTATATTGTTGAAATATTAGCTGAATAAAACTCGTGAAGAGCTGGCCCGAGGTTACTAATGTTGAACCTTGACGTTAACGTGCCGGGTCCCTGCTCGGATTGCCCAATTACACTTTCAGGGTGATATTGAGGGCTCCAAACCTCTTCTTTTCAATTTTAAACACCCTAGAATAATTCTAAAAATGTTATCAAGCATCAAGAATCATTTTAGGTACTTTCTTGTTTCTCAAGGATGGAAACTTGCGGAACAATAAAGTCCAAAATTTAAAATGGCAATTTAATTCCTTCGTAATTATTAGGAAACCTTAAGTAGGATAATTTAGAAGCATATCGAGGTTTAGTAACTCAAATCCAAGGCTCCAAGGTCGGTCCTTGGCAACGTCTAGATGCATTTTTAGGCACGAGCATGTCGTATGCATACGAATTTCATATAGTATGATATGTTAACCACTTGAATGCATTCGTTAGGAAACCACGACTCGTCCGGAGCGGGAGTTACTCCAGGACAAACGCAAGGAAGCCGTCCAGGTGAGGGGTTTCCCATCCTTGACCTACAGGATTGATTGACGATGTGGATATGTGGTTTGCCTATTTGCCTGTTTCTAAGAATTATTTAGTGGTTAACATGCTATTGTTGTTCCTAAACTGTTATATATGGAAGTATTTGTATATGTGTGTTTGACTACAGGTAAACAGGTACTGAAGGGTATCCATGTGATGACATGAGATACGCCGAACAGTACAAGCAAGGGGGTAAGTTGTTGATTGAGTCCCAGGTTTGGTTTACCCTATGAATTAGAAACTCATTAAAGAAATCGTATCGAAGTTGTTAGTAAACGTTGACGTTTTATGGTAATTGAACTTAGGGAAGACCTTAGAGCTAGGTTATGATGTAAACCAAGGGTTCGGGAACAATATGAAGATTAATACGATCTCTTAATTGATTAGTGAGTCGTAGGGATGTTCACACAATCGAGGTAAAGTCAGTTTAGGATAGTAATGGGGAGATAGAGTCAGGATCCCAACTGAAAGCTTGGGAAGAGAAACAAGTTAAAACATTTGCCCGTTGAGGCCATCGCCCTAGCCTGGCACTAGGGTCTGTAAAAGACTAAAAGATTTGCCTGTTGAGGCCATTGCCCTAGCCTAGAACTAGTGCCAATAAAAGACTAAAAGATTTGCTCGTTGAGGCCATTACCCTACCCTGGTACTAGGGTCAGTAAAAGACAAAAAGATTTGCCCATTGAGGCCATTACCCTAGCCTTGCACTAAGGTCAGTTACAGATTTAAAAGAAATTGCTCAATGAGGCCATTGCCCTAGCCTGGTACTAGGGTCAATTGAGTGATTTACAGTTTTCAAATGATATGTTTAAAGTGTTTGCTTGTTTATGAAAAGCGCGATAGAGGAGCATGATCCGTAGGTTTATCCATGATTGTATGTTATATTAATATTGGCTGACCGTAATATAACATTTGATAAACTGGACTTTCATGCGCATGTGATTGTGGGTGTTTCCCTTTCCCCAGCTGTAGTGGTGCCGCTACGCGGAGGATGGGAAGCTTCTCACTAAGTCTGTTTGACTCACTCCCTCTGCTTCAATGTTTCAGATACAAGGATCGGGCAGGCATCAACGTCCGAACAGTAAGACGGACATCAGACCATCCTTACGCACTTGTTCGCGTCGGTGGACACCTTTTGGTTATTTTGATTCTTTTGGTTGTACATATTATAAGTTGTATGGGTTGTATATATATATATATATATATATATATATATATATATATATATATATATTTACAGCTTCCGATATGTACCTACTCTAGACTTGTCGGCTTCATATGTACTTAAACACAGGGTCCAGTTGTGGATAAACTAGGATATATGTTTGAGTATATAAACTTCTGCAAGTGAATAGGATAGATCGTACGCATTGAGGCGTACGGTCAATATGATATGGATATATATTATGTGTGCTTGCTGCATGTGAATAGGATAGATCATACGTATTGAGACGTACAATCAATATGATATTAATATTTACATTATGAGTGCTGATAAATATATCTATACATTGGATTGAGCTGAAGCGGTATTGAGCGAACCGCGGATTGAAGGTTCATTGGCGAAAACTGATGAGTATCAAGTTTCCGAAACACTCACCGGCGAAAACTGATAAATATCAAGTTTTCGAAACACTCATCAATGAAAACTAATTAACAAGAAAATCAAGTTTTCGAAACACTCATTGGCAAAAACTGATGAATATCAAGTTTTCGAAACACTAATCGGCGAAAACTGATGAATATCAGGTTTTCAAAACATTCACCGGCGAAAACTGATTAACAAGAAAATCAAGTTTTCGAAACACTCATGAGCGAAAACTGATGAATATCAAGTTTTCGAAACAATCACTGCCGAAAAATAATTAACAAGAAAATCAAGTTTTCAAAACACTAATCTGTAAAAACTGATGAATATCAAGTTTTTGAAACACTGATCGGCGAAAATTGATGAATATCATGATTTCGAAACACTCATTCGCGAAAACTGATTAACAAGAAAATCAAGTTTTTGAAACACTCATTGGCGAAAACTGATTAATATCAAAGTTTCAAAACATTCACCGGCGAAAACTGATGAATATCAAGTTTTCGAAACACTAATCGACGAAAACTGATTAACGAGAAAATCAAGTTTTCGAAACACTCATTGGCGAAAACTTATGAATATTATGTTTCCGAAACACTAATCGGCGAAAACTGATGAATATCAAGTTTTCGAAACACTCATCGGTGAAAACTGATTAACAACAAGATCAAGTTTCCGAAACACTCGATGGCGAAAACTGATGAATATTAAAATTCCGAAACACTAATCGTCGAAAATTTATGATTATCATGGTTTCGAAACAATCATCAGCGTAAACTGATTAAACAGAAAATCAAGTTTTCGAAACACTCATTGGCGAAAACTTATGAATATCAAGTTTTCGAAACACTAATCGGCGAAAACTGATGAATATCAAGTTTTCGAAACACTCATTGGCGAAAACTGATGAATATCAAGTTTTCGAAACACTCACCGGTGAAAACTGACGAATATCAATTTTTCGAACCACTCATCGGCGAAAATTGATTATCAAGAAAATCAACTTTTGGAAACACTCATTGCCAAAAACTGATGAATATCATGTTTTCGAAACACTCACGGGCGACAACTCATTAACAAAAAAATCAAGTTTTCAAAACACTCATTGGCGAAAACTGAAGAATATCAAGTTTTCGAAACACTCACTGGCGAAAATTGATGAATATCAAGTTTTCAAAACACTCACCGGGGAAAACTGATTAACAAGAAAATCAAGTATTCGAAACACTCATTCGCGAAAACTGATGAATATCAAGTTTCGCAAACACTAATCGGCGAAAACTGATGAATATTCAGTTTTCGAAATACTCATCGGCGAAAACTGATTAACAAGAAAATCAAGTTTTCGAAACACTCATTGGCCAAAACTGATCAATATCAAGTTTCCGAAACACTCACCGGCGAAAACTGATAAATATCAAGTTTTCGAAACACTCATCAATGAAAACTAATTAACAAGAAAATCAAGTTTTCGAAACACTCATTGGCAAAAACTGATGAATATCAAGTTTTGGAAACACTAATCGACGAAAACTGATGAATATCAAGTTTTCAAAACACTCCTCGGCGAAAACTGATTAACAAGAAAATCATGTTTTTGAAACACTCATTTGCAAAAATTGGTGAATATAAAGTTTCCAAAACACTCATAGGTGAAAATTAATGAATATCATGTTTTCTATACACTCACCGGCGAAAACTAATTAACATGAAAATCAAGTTTTCGAAACACTCATTGGCGAAAACTGATGAATACCAAGTTTCCGAAACACTCATCGGCGAAAACTGATGAATATAAAGTTTTCGAAACACTCATCGGCGAAAACTGATTAACAAGAAAATCAAGTTTTCGAAACACTGATTGGGGAAAACTGATGAATATCATGTTTTCGAAACAATCACCGGCGAAAACTGATGTATATCAAGTTTTCGAAACACTAATCGGCGAAAACTGATTAACGAGAAAATCAAGTTTTCGAAACACTCATTGGCGAAAACTTATGAATATTAAGTTTCCGAAACCCTAATCGACGAAAATTGATGACAATCAAGTTTTCGAAACACTTATCGGCGAAAACTGATTAACAAGAAAATCAAGTTTTCGAAACTCTCTGGCGAAAACTGATGAATATCAAGTTTCCGAAACACTATTTCGCGAAAACTGATGAATATCATGTTTTGGAAACACTAGTCGGTGAAAACTGATTAACAAGAAAATCAAGTTTTCGAAACACTCATTGGCGAGAACTGATGAATATCAAGTTCTCGAAACACTCACCGGCAAAAACTGATGAATATCAAGTTTTCGAAACACTCATCGGCGAAAACTGATGAATATCATGTTTTCGAAACACTCACCGGCGAAAACTGACGAATATCAATTTTTCGAACCAGTCATCGGCGAAAATTGATTATCTAGAAAATCAACTTTTGGAAACACTCACTGGCGAAAACTGATGAATATCAAGTTTTCGAAACACTCATCGGCGAAAACTGATTAACAAGAAAATCATGTTTTCGAAACACTCATTGGTGAAAATTGATGAATATAAAGTTTTCGAAACACTCACTGGCGAAAACTGATGAATTTTATGTTTTCGAAACACTCGTCGGCGAAAATTGAGTAAAAGGAAAATCAAGTTTTCAAATCACTCGTTGGCGAAAACTGTTGAATATCAAGATTCCGAAACACTAATCGGCGAAAACTGATGAATATCAAGTTTTCGAACCACTCATCGGCGAGAACTTAATAACAAGAAAATCAAGTTTTTGAAACATTCGTTGGTGAAAACTGATGAATATAAAGTTTCCGAAACACTCACCGGCGAAAACTGATGAATATCAAATTTTCGAAACACTCATCGGCGAAAACTGATTAACCAGAAATTCATGTTTTCGAAACACTCATTGGTGAAAACTGATCAATAAGAAAATCAAGTTTTCGAGACACTCATTGGCGAAAACTGATGAATATCAAGTTTTCGAAACACTAACGGGCGAAAACTGATTAACAAGAATATTAAGTTTTCAAAATATTTATTGGCGAAAACTGATGAATATCAAGTTTCCGAAAACCTAATCAGCAAAAACTGATGAATATCAAGTTTTCGAAATACTCATCGGCGAAAACTGATTAACAATAAAATCAAGTTTTCAAAACACTCATTGGCATGGCCAAAAAAAAAACACTCATTGGCGAAAACTGATGAATACCATGTTTCCGAAACACTCACCGGCGAAAACTGATGAATATCAAGTTTTTGAAACACTCATCGGCGAAAATTGATTAACAAGAAAATCAAGTTTTCGAAACAATCATTGGCGAAAACTAATGAATATCAAGTTTTAGAAACACCAATCGGCGAAAACTGAGGAATATCAAGTTTTTGAAACACTCAATGACGAAAACTGATTCACAAGAAAATCAAGTTTTCGAAACACTCATTGGCGGAAATTGATAAATATCAAGTTTCCGAAACTCTAATCGGCGAAAATTTATGAATATCAAGTTTTCGAAACACTCATCGACGAAAACTGATTAACATGAAAATCACGTTTTCGAAGCACTCATTGGCGAAAACTTATGAGTATCAAGTTTTTGAAATACTCATCGGCGAAAACTGATTAACAAGAAAATCAAGTTTTCGAAACACTCTTTTGGGAAACGGGTGAATATCAAGTTTTCGAAACACTCACCTGCGAAAACTGACGATTATCAAGTTTTCGAAACACTCATCGGCGAAAACTAATTAACAAGAAAATCAAGTTTTCGAAACACTCATTGGCGAAAACTGATGAATATCAAGTTTCCGAAACACTAATCGGCGAAAACTGATGAATATCAAGTTTTTCAAACTCTCATTGGCGAAAACTGATTAACATGAAAATCAAGTTTTCGAAACAATCATTGGCGAAAACTGATGAATATCAAGTTTCCGAAACACTGACCGGCGAAAACTGACGACTATCAAGTTTTTCAAACAAACATTGGCGAAAACTGATTAACATGAAAATCATGTTTTCGAAACACTCATTGGGGAAAACTTATGAATATCAAGTTTCCGAAACTCTAATCGGCAAAAACTGATGAATTTCAAGTTTTTGAAACACTCATCGGCGAAAATTGATTAACAAGAAAATTTAGTTTTCGTAATACTCATTGGGGAAAACTGAGGAATATCAAGTTTTCGAAACACTCATCGGCGAAAACTGATGAATATCATGTTTTCGAAACACTTATCGGTGAAAATTGATTAACAAGAAAATCATGTTTTCGAAACACTCATTGGCGAAAACTTATGAATATCAAATTTTCGAAACACTCATTGGCAAAAACTGATGAATATCATGTTTTCGAAACACTCGATAGCAAAAACTGATTAACAAGAGTATCATGTTTCTGAAACACTAACCGGCGAAAATTGATGAATATCAAGTTTTCGAAACACTCATTTATGAAAATTGATGAATATCAAGTTTTCAAAACACTCATCGCCGAAAAGTAATGAACAAGAAAATCAAGTTTTTGAAAAACTCATTGGCGAAAACTGATGAATATCAAGTTTCCGAAACATTCACCTACGTAAACTAATGAATATCAAGTTTTTGAAACACTCATCGACGAAAACTGATAGACAAGAAAATCAAGTTTTCGAAACACTCTTTGGCGAAAACTGATGAATATCAAGTTTCCGAAATACTAATCGATGAAAACTGATGAATATCAAGTTTTCTAAACACTCATCGGCGAAAACTGATTAACAAGAAAATCATGTTTTCGAAACACTCATTGGCTAAAACTGATGAATATCAAGTTTCCGAAACACTAATCGGCGCAAACTGATGAATATCAAGTATTCGAAACACTCACCGGCGAAAACTGATTAACAAGAAAATCAAGTTTTCGAAATACTCATTGGCGAAAACTGTTGAATATCAAGTTTTCGAAAAAACTCATCGGCGAAAATTGATGAATATCAAGTTTTCGAAACACTCATCGGCGAAAACTGCTTAACGAGAAAATCAAGTTTTCGAAACACTCATTTGCGAAAACTTTTGAATATCAAGTTTCCGAAACCCTAATCGGCGAAAATTGATGAATATCAAGTTTTCGAAACACTCATCGTCTAAAACTGATTAACAAGAAAATCAAATTTTCGAAACACTCATTGGCAAAAACTGATGAATATCCACTTTCCGAAAAACTAATCGGTGAGAACTGATCAATATCAAGTTTTCGAAAGACTCATCGGCGAAAACTGATTAACAAGAAAATCAAGTTTTCGAAACACTCATTGGGGAAAACTGATGAATATCAAGTTTTCGAAATAGTCACCGGCGAAAACTGACGAATATCAAGTTTTCGATACACTCATCGGCTAAAACTGATTAACAAGTAAAACAATTTTTCGAAACACACTTTGGCGAAAACTAATGAATATCAAGTTTTCGAAACCCTCACTGGCGAAAAGTGACGAATATCATGTTTTCGAAACACTCATCTCTGAAAACTGATCAACAAGAAAATCAAGTTTTCGAAACACTCATTGGCGAAAACTGATGAATATCAAGTTTCCGAAACACTAATCGACGAAAACTGACGAATATCAAGTTTTCGAAACACTCATTGGCAAAAACTAATGAACAAGAAAATCAAGTTTCCGAAACACTCATGGGCGAAAACTGATGAATATCAAGTTTCCAAAACACTAATCGACAAAAACTGAGGAATATCAATTTTCTAAAACACTAACTGGCAAAAACTAATGAATATCATGTTTTCGAAACACTCATTGGCAAAAACAGATAAGCAAGAAAATCAAGTTTTCGAAACACTCACTGCCGAAAACTGATGAATATCAAGTTTTCGAAAAACTCACCGACGAAAACTGATGAATATCAAGTATTCGAAACACTCATCGGCGAAAACTGATTAACAAGAAAATCAAGTTTTCGAAACACTCATTGGCGAAAACTGATGAATATCAAGTTTCTGAAACACTAATCGGCGAAAACTGATGAATATCAAGTTTTCGAAACACTCATCGGCAAAAACTAATTAACAAGAAAATCAAGTTTTCGAAACACTCATCGGCGAAAATTGATGAATATCAAGTTTTCGAAACACTCATCGGCGAAAATTGATGATTATCAAGTTTTCGAAACACTCATCGGCGAAAATTGATTAACATGAAAATCAAGTTTTCGAAACACTCATCGGCGAAAACTGATTAACAAGAAAATCAATTTTTCGAAACACTCATTCGTGAAAACTAATGAATATCAAGTTTCGGAAACAATAATCCGCGACAACTAATGAATATCAAGTTTTCGAAACTCTCATCGGTGAAAACTGATTAACAGGAAAATCATGTTTTCGAAACACTCATTGCCGAAAACTGATGAATATCATGTTTTCGAAACACTCACGGCGAAATCTGATTAACAAGAAAATCAAATTTTCGAAACACTTACTGGCGAAAACTAATGAATATCCAGTTTCTGAAACACTAATCGGCGAAAAACTGATGATTATCAAGTTTTCGATACACTCATCGGCGAAAACTGATGAACAAGAAAATCAAATTTTCGAAAGACTCATTGGCGAAAACTGAGGAATATCAAGTTTTCGAAACACGCATTGGCAAAAATTGACGAATATCAAGTTTTCGAAACACTCTTCGGCGAAAACTGATTAACAAGAAATTCAAGTTTTCGAAACACTCATTGGCGAAAATTTATGAATATCAAGTTTCCGAAACACTAATCGGCGAGAACTGATGAATATCAAGTTTTCGAACACTCATCGGCGAAAACTGATTAACAAGAAAATCAAGTTTTTGAAACACTCATTGGGGAAAACTGATCAATATCATGTTTCCAAAACACTCACCGACGAAAACTTATGAATTTCAAGTTTTCGAAGCACTCAACGGCGAAAACTGATTAACAAGAAAATCAATTTTTCGAAATACTCATTGGCGAAAGCAGAAGAATATCAAGTATCTGAAACACTAATCGACGAAAATTAATGAACATCAAGTTTTCGAAACACTCATCAGCGAAAACTGATTAACAAGAAAATCAAGTTTTCGAAACACTCACTGGCGAAAACTGATGAATATCATATTTTCGAAACACTCACCGGCGAAAACTGATGAATATCAAGTTTTCGAAACACTCATCGGCGAAAACTGATTAGCAAGAAAATCAAGTTTTCGAAACACTCATTGGTGAAAACCGATGAATATCTAGTTTTCCAAACACTCACCGCCGAAAACTGATGAATATCAAATTTTCGAAACACTCATTGGCGAAAACTGATTAACAAGAAAACCAAGTTTTCGAAACACTCATTGCCGAAAATTGATGAATATCAAGTTTTCGAAACACTCATCCGCGAAAACTGATGAATATCAAGTTTTCGAAACACTCATCTGCGAAAACTGATTAACAAGAAATTCAAGTTTTCGAAATACTCATTGGCGAAAATTTATGAATATCAAGTTCAAAACACTAATCGGCGAAAACTGATGAATATCAAGTTTTTGAAACACTCGTTGACTAAAATTGATAAGCAAGAAAATTAAGTTTTCAAAACACTCATTGGCGAACACTGATGAATATCAAGTTTTCTAAACACTCATTGGCAAAAGCTGATGAATATCAAGTTTTTGAAACACTCATCGGCGAAAACTTATTAACAAGAAAATCAAGTTCTCGAAACACTCATTGGCGAAAACTGATGAATATCAAGTTTCCGAAACACTCATTGGTGAATACTAATGAATATCAAGTTTTCGAAACACTCATCGGTGAAAACTGATTAACAAGAAAATTAAGTATTCGAAATACTCATTGGCGAAAATTGATGAATATCAAGTTTTCGAAAAATTCATCGGCGAAAATTGATGAATATCAAGTTTTCGAAACAATCATCGGCGAAAACTGATTAACAAGAAAATCAAGTTTTTGAAACACTCGTCGGAGAAAAGTGATTAACAAGAAAATCAAGTTCTCGAAACACTCATAGGGAAAAACTGATGAATATCAAGTTTCCGAAACACTAATCGGTGAAAACTAAGGAATATCATGTTTTCGAAACACTCATCGGCAAAAATTGAATAACAACAAAATCAAGTTTTCGAAACACTCATTGGCGAAAACTGATGAATATCATGTTTTCGAAACACTCACGGCGAAATCTGATTAACAAGAAAATCAAATTTTCGAAACACTCACCGGCGAAAACTGATAAATATAAGGTTTCTGAAACACTAATCGGCGAAAACTGATGAATATCAAGTCTTCGACACACTCATCGGCCAAAACTGATGAAGAAGAAAATCAAATTTTCGAAACACTCATTGGCGAAAACTGAAGAAAATCAAGTTTCTGAAACATCCACCGACGAAAACTGATCAAAATCAAGTTATCAAAACACTCAACGACGAAAACTGATTAACAGGAAAATCAAGTTTTGGAAACACTCATTGGGGAAAACTGAAGAATATCAAGTTTTTGAAACACTCACCGGCGAAAACTGACGAATATCAAGTTTTCGACACACTCATCGGCGAAAACTAATTAACAAGAAAATCAAATTTTTGAAACACTCATTGGCGAAAACTGATGAATATCAATTTTTCAAAACACTCACCGGCGAAAACTGACGAATATCAAGTTTTTGAAATACTCATCGGCGAAAAGTGATGAATATCAAGTTTTTGAAACACTCATTGGCGAAAACTGATTAACAAGAAAATCAAATTCTCGAAACACTCATTGGCGAAAACTGATGAATATCAAGTTTCCGAAACACTAATTGGCGAAAACTGATGAATATCAAGTTTTCGAAACACTCATCAGCGAAAATTGATTAACAAGAAAATCAAGTTTTCGAAACACTCATTGCCGAAAACTGATGAATATCATGGTTTCGAAACACTCAACGGCGAAAACTGATTAACGAGAAAACCACTCATTGGCATAAACTGATTAATATCAAGTTTCCGAAACCCTCATCGGCGAAAACTGATTAACATGAAAATCGAGTTTTCGAAACACTCATTGGCGAAAATTGATGAATATCAAGTTTCCGAAAAACTAATCGGCGAAAACTGATGAATAAGAAGTTTTCGAAACACTGATCGGCGAAAACTAATTAACAAGAAAATCAAGTTTTCGAAACTCATTGGCAAAAACTGATGAATATCAAGTTTCCGAAAAATTCATCGGGGAAAATTGATGATTATCAACTTTTCGAAACACTCATCGGCGAAAACTGATTAACAAGAAAATCAAGATTTCGAAACACTCATTGCCGAAAACTGATGAATATCAAGTTTTTCAAACACTCATCGGCAAAAACTGATTAGCATTAAAATCAAGTTTACGAAATACTCATTGGCGAAAACTGATGAATATCAAGTTTTCAAAACACTCATCGGCGTAAACTGATGAATATCAAGTTTTTGAAACACTCGTCGGCGAAAACTGATTAACAGGAAAATCAAGTTTTCGAAACAATCATCGGCGAAAACTGATGAATATCAACTTTTCAAAACACTTATTGGCAAAAACTGATTAACAAGAAAATCAAGTTTTCAAAACACTCACTGGCGAAAACGGATGAATATCAAGTATCCAAAACACTCATTGGCGAAAATTGATGAATATCAAGTTTTCGAAACACTTATCGGTGAAAACTGAGTAACAAGAAAATCATGTTTTAGAAACACTCATTGGCGAAAACTGATGAATATCAAGTTTTCGAAACCCTAATCGGCGAAAATTGATGAATATCAAGTTTTCGAAACACTCATGGGCGAAAACTGATTAACAAGAAAATCAAGGTTTCGAAACCCTCATCGGCAAAAACTGATGAATATCAAGTTTCCAAAAAATTAATCGGCGAAAACTGATGAATATAAAGTTTTCGAAACACTCATCGGCGAAAATTGATTAATATCAAGTTTTCGAAACACTCATTGGCGAAAACTAATGAATATGATGTTTCCGAAAAACTAATAGCTGAAAACTGATGATTATCAAGTTTTTTAAACACTCATCGGCGAAAACTGATTAACAAGAAAATCATGTTTTCGAAACACTCATTGGGGAAAACTGATGAAGATCAAGTTTCCGAAACACTAATCTGCAAAAATTGATGAATATCAAGTTCTCGAAACACTCATCGGCGAAAACTGATTAACAAGAAAATCATTTTTTCAAAATACTCATTGGCGAAAACTGATCGCTTACAAGTTTTCGAAACACTCATTGGTGAAAATTGATGAATATCAAGTTTTCGAAACACTCATTGACGAAAACTGATTAACAGGAAAATCTAGTTTTTAAAACACTCATTGGGGAAAACTGATGAATATCAAGTTTTTAAAACACTCGTCGGCGAAAATTAATGAATATCATGTTTTTGAAACACTAATCAGCGAAAATTGATTAACAAGACATTCAAGCTTTCGAAACACTCATTAGCAAAAACTGATGAATATCAAGTTTTCGAAACACTAATCGGCGAAGACGAATGAATATCAATTTTTTGAAACACTCAACGGCGAAAACTGATTAACAAGAAAATCAAGTTGTCGAAACACTCATTGGGGAAAACTGATGAATATCAAGTTTTCGAAACACTCACCGGCGAAAACTTATGAATATCAAGTTTTCGAAACAGTCCTCGGCGAAAACTGATTTACGAGAAAATCAAGTTTTTGAATCACTCATTGGCGAAAACTGATGAATATCAAGTTTTCGAAACCCTATTCGGCGAAAATTGATGAATATCAAGTTTCCGAAACACTCATCGGCGAAAAACAGATGAATATAAAGTTTTCGAAACACTTGTAACGTCCTAGTTTCTTTATTGATTTTAGTTGCGGAATTTGGTTATTTACTTAACTTCTTAAAATCCCGGTCTAATTTTTTTCTTTTCCCGTTCATGAAGTTAAGTATTTCCCCAAGGATCGCTTACTCTCGGTTGGTTATTTTAACCTAAGAAACTAGAAGTGACATGTTTGATACTCGCGCGCTCTCCCAAAATACACATACCAATAAAGTCAAGTGAAAATGAGGTACTATACCTCCGCATATAACCTAAGCTTTTCAAAACCTAGGTCTACAGCATATAATTCATACATACATATATATACAGACAGAAATATCAAAGTTAGTGGCTCGCAGACCCAAAATAGTCAGTACTACAATCTATACTAGAGTGACATCAGGGTCACTGCAAAATGTGAGTCAGCTCCTGCTACCTGTCCATCTCACCCCTTTCTAAGTCCCTGGGGCATCAACCGAAGGGAAGAAA